>CM033643.1:191805345-191876018 GCA_019512145.1 Engystomops pustulosus | reverse complement strand
TGTGACTGTCACAGTTTCCTCCGTCTGCTGGGCTGGAGACTCATCCGCTGCTTTGGTTCTGTTGTACGAAAAATCATACAATTGAACATCGGGAAAAATTGGAGTAATAAATTACACCATGGGGACAGGGACCGATTTGGCAAGCTCTGTGCAGCACTGCGTAATCTGTGTGCGCTATATAAATAAAGAATTATTATTATTATTACACCGTAAATTTATGGTCAGTGGCATAACTAGAAGCTAATGGGCCCCAGTGCAATGTCTGTGCCAGGCCCCCCGACTATAATGTATGGTTTATAGTAATAGTCTTCTCATATGGGAAATTGACACCATAAGGGCCCCCTAAACCTCTTGGGCCCGGGTGCGATCGCACCCTCTGCACCCCCTCAAGTTATGCCCCTGATTATGGTGTAATGTAGGACTCCAATTTTTCCTGTTGTTCAATATGTAGAGGAATTGACACTTATTCAATGTTTGGGGATGTCAATGATATAGGATTCAGCCTTTGATATTGTGAGGATATATTTGATATTAATCATACAATTGTTTTCTTTTATCAGTTCTAAATAATCTATAATGGCAAAAAATCGTGGTCGAAAATTATTGCGGTCAAAGTTAAAAACACCACTTTTCCCTGAATAAACAATTTCTGCAATGTTTCAGAGAAAGCTGTCTTAGGCCTTCCTCACGCTGGCGTGTTTGTAGCTCGTCTATTAGAAACGGTTCCATTTTGTATCCGCATCTGTCTTTTTCACATCCCAAAAAAAAAAAACTGATGGATAAACATTAGTTGGAAGGAACAACCTCTGGTTTATCAGTATCATCAGTGGAAAAATAAACTGACTGCACATTGGGTTTTTTTTTTGGCTCCCACAAGAAAGGCACCCCCAGCAATCCAGAGAGCAGGGGTCCTGATAATAAAGAGGTATAATCAAGAATTCTGTAAGAAGCCCCAGGGACATTCTAGTAACATTTTACCTTAAAAATCTGTCTTTGTTGATCAGAGCCTCATGGCCAATCACAGTTGCTGTGGTTTACCTTTTCACTACGATGTCCTCCTCAGTTTCCTCCTCTATGACTGTCACTGTTTCCTCCGTCCGCTGGTCTGGAGACTCATCCGCTGCTTTGGTTCTGTTGTAAGATAAATCATACAATTGTGTTCACAGAGTTCACTAGTTGGCTGGCTATATACTGAATGCAGGGGGCTGTCTGTATACAGGGGAATGGCTGTCTGGCTTTATAAAGGGGATTGGCTGGTTATAGAATAGAATAGAATAGAATGCTTTATTGCCCCCATAGGGGAAATTGACTTTGTCACAACGACAACAACAACACCTCCATTCATGATCACAATTATACATATACAAACACATAAAATACAACATACATATACAAGTAGATAATAAAAAGTTTTAAAAAACAGTAAAAAAGTAAAAAGGAAAGCACCATGGTTACGGATATTAATTACTTACCCATATTAACTAATGCAATTGCCCTAGGTATAAAGGAGTTTTTAAAACGATTCGTTCTACATTTAATATGCAGAAACCGTTCACTAAATGTACTACGTTGACCCATCAGTGTGTTATGTAATGGGTTTTTCTCATTACATACAATGGACTTAAATTTGGAGAGCATACGTGCACACAAGATTGACTCCCAATCCTCTGTCTTAGTGCCAACAATTGAGTTCACCTTCCTGACCAATTTCTTAAATTTGTTTAAGTCAGTCGTACGAGCATTGTTTCCCCAACATACGTACCGTAATCTTCTTATATTTGTTACCCATGGCCTCCTTCCTTCTAAGATCAACTATTAAAATTATGCAAATGATGGTATTGTTACCACAGCCCTTTCATGCTCTACATTAACTGGCTGTTACAATGTGCAAAGACCTCCTTCCCCCTACCATGGTGTGAGATTACAGTAGGAACCTAAATAAAAACATTTTACCTCAAAAAAATATTTTTGTTATTCAGAGCCTCATGGCCTATCAAAGTTGCTGTGGTTTACCTTTTCACTACAATGTCCTCCTCAGTTTCCTCCTCTATGACTGTCACTGTTTCCTCCGTCTGCTGGTCCGGAGACTCGTCCGCTGCTTTGGTTCTGTTGTAAGATAAATCATACAATTGTGTTCAAACCCCTTTTATCAGTTTTAAATAATCTAATAAGACAAAAAAATGCAGGGAGACCAGATTTTATGGTAAAATATTACTATAAAAGGTCCCTAGGAGCGTCTTACAGAATCCTTGATTATATTCTATTATTATAAGGACCCCTGCTCTCTGGACTGCTGGGGGGGGGCATTCTTGTGATTGGTGGGGCCACAATAAATCTGATGTGCAATCAGTTTATTTTTCCATTTATAATACTGGGAAACCAACTGTTTACCTTCCAACTAATGTTAATCCATAATTTTTATTTTGATGTGAAAACAAAATGTAACGTTTCTAATAGAGCGAGCAACAGACCGCAAATCTGAGGAAGCCTAGGCTGCTTTCATCTTGCAGTATGTGAAACTTATTGCAGATATTGTCTAATTTTTCATAAACGTGCTGAAAAAAATATTTTCTCCTTGTATTTTTTTTGTCCTTCATTGATATTTAAAAACGGTATAAATGGGTTTGAACACAATGTATGATTTTCTACCACAGAAGCCAAAGCAGCGGACAGAGTCTCCAGATCAGCAGACGGAGAAAGTGACAGTCATCAGAGGGTAACTCGAGGAGGACACTTGTAGTGAAGGTAACCCAGCACTCTTGATAGGCCCATGAGACTCAGAATAACAAAAATATTTTTTTGAGGTAAATGTTTTTATTTAGGTTGCTTTATCTCCACCTTTATGTCAGGGCAGATTGGTCTTCCTAGCAACGTCCTTCCCTCTCTACGTACCCACACCATGGTTTTTACATGTAATGCAGATTAGACATGAAAGGGCTGTGTAAGCATCACCATCATTGCATAATTTTAATCAGTTATTTTAGAAAGGAACCGGAGCCATGGGTAACAAATATAAGAAGTATTACGGTACTACAGTCACAGTGTATGATCTATGAGTAAGTGTCCCTGGTTTCACAGCTTCATTTATGTAGATTTCCTTAAAAAATTGTAAAAGGAATGATAATTGCCCAATAATATTTGTGAATATTATTTTTCTGTGAACACAATCGTATGATTTATCCTTAAAAAGAACGCCAAAGCATGCGATGAGTCTCCCAGACCCGCAACGAGAGCAAACGGGTCGAAGTCACACAGGTAGAAACTGAGGAGGACTCGTAGTGAAAAGGTAAAACACAGCAACTGTTGTAATGGCCATGAGGCTCTGATAAATTCTTGATTTTACCTGTTATTATCAGAACCCCTGCTTGGATTGCTGGGGGTGCCTATTCTTGTGATAATTGGGGGCTGCAAAGAAATCTGATATGCAGTCAATTTTTTTTCCACGGATATCTGGAAACCAGAGGTTGTTCCTCCACCAATGTTATATCCATTAGTTTATTTTTGGGATGTGAAAAAGACAGATGCGGAAAAAAATGCACTTTCTATAGACACGCACAAATACGCCATCGTGAGGAAGGCCTAGCTCTATCTCTTAGTATTGCAAAATTGTCTATTTCAGGAAAATTTATGCTTTTATCTGTGACTGCAATAGTTTTCTGCCTCATTCTTTTTGCCTTCATGGATTACTTAAAACTGATAAAAGGGGTTGAACACAATCGTATGATTTACTTACAACAGAACCAAAGCAGCGGATGAGTCTCCGGCCCACACACGGATGGAAACTGGGGGCACACAGGGGAGAAAACTAGGAGGACATGTAGTGAAAAGGTAAAACACAGCAACTGTGATAGGCCATAGGCTATGATTAGGAAAAGCTATTTTTGAGGTAAAATTTTTTATTAGGTTTCTCAAAATGACACCTTTCATATTTAACACTGAAGTACACTCCCCTGCTCCTCAGGAGTTTCCCCTTCCTCTTCCTCCTGTAATCTCGCACCATGACAAGGGGAAGAGCTCTTTGCGCATGTATAGCCAGTATTGAAGAGCATGGAGGGGCTTGTGGTAACACACCATCATTAGCATAGTTTTAAAAGTTATTTTAGAAGAAAGGAGGCCATAATGATAATAAATATAAGAAGATTACCAGGTCCGTTCCTGATCTAGATAATGTCTCTGGTTTATTATGAATGGATCTGCTTTTGTTTATCAGAGCCTCATGGCCTATCACAGTTGCTGTGATTTACCTTTTCACTACGATGTCCTCCTCAGTTTCTTCCTCTATGACTGTCACCGTTTCCTCCATCTGCTGGTCTGGAGACTCATCCGCTGCTTTGGTTCTGTTGTAAGATAAATCGTACAATTGTGTTCACAGAAAGCATATATTTATAAAATAAAATATTTGCAGATTTATAAAACTTAAGCAATTTTTTTTAAAGAAAATCTAACATAAAAATCCATCATAATAAACCAGAGACATTTACTCCTAGATCCAGGAAACGTGACTCTGGTAATCTTCTTATATTTATTATCAGTGGCCTCCTTTCTTCTAAAATCAACTTTTTAAACTATGCTAATGATGGTGTTGTTACCACAGCCCCTCCATGCTCTTCAATAACTGGCTATTACACTGCGCAAAGAGCTCTTCCCCTTGTCATGGTGCGAGATTACAGGAGGAAGAGGAAAGGGGAAACTCCTGAGGGAGCAGGGATGTACTTCAGTGTTAAATCTATGAAAGGTGTCATTTTGAGAAACCTTAATAAAAACATTTTACCTCAAAAATTAGCTTTTCCTAATCATAGCCTCATGGCCTATCACAGTTGCTGTGTTTTACCTTTTCACTACAATGTCCTCCTCAGTTTCTCCCTGTGTGCCTCCCCCAGTTTCCTCCGTCTGCTGGTCCGGAGACTCTTCCGCTGCTTTGGTTCTGTTGTAAGATAAATCATACGATTGTGTTCAAACCCCTTTTATCAGTTTTAAGTAATCCATGAAGGCAAAAAGAATGCAGGCAGAAAACTATTGCAGTCACAGATAAAAGCATAAATTTTCCCTGAATAGACAATTTTTGCAATACTGAAGAGATAGCAGCTTAGGCCTTCCTCACGCTGGCGTATTTGTTGCGTGTCTATTAGAAATGGTTCAATTTTTTTTTCCGCATCTGTCTTTTTCACATCCCAAAAAAATAAACTAATGGATTAACATTGGTTGGAAGGAAAAACCTCTGGTTTCCCAGTATCATCCGTGGAAAAATTGACTGCATATCAGATTTCTTTGCAGCCCCCAATTATCACAAGAATGGCACCCCCAGCAATCCAGAGCAGGGGTTCTGATAATAATCAGGTATAATCAAGAATTATCAGAGCCTCATGGCCTATCACAGTTGCTGTGTTTTACCTTTTCACTACGATGTCCTCCTCAGTTTCTCCCTGTGTGACTCTCCCAGTTTCCTCCGTCTGCTGGTCTGGAGACTCATCCGCTGCTTTGGTTCTGTTTTAAGATAAATCATACGATTGTGTTCACAGAAAACATATATTTACAAAATAATATATTTGGGCAAATTATCATCCTTTTACAATTTTTTAAAGGAAATCTAACATTAAAATGAAGCCTGATAAACCAGTGACACTTACTCATAGATCCATACACTGTGACTGTAGTACCGTAATCTTCTTATATTTGTTACCCATGGCCTCCTTCCTTCTAAAATCAACTATTAAAATTATGCAAATGATGGTTTTGTTACCACAGCCCTTCCATGCTCTTCCTTAACTGGCTGTTACACTGTGCAAAGACCTCCTTCCCCCTACCATGGTGCGAGATTACAGTAGGAAGAGGAAGGGGGAAAGTGCTGAGAGAGCAGTGATGTACTTCAATGTTAAGATCAATGAAAGGTGTCATTTTGAGAAACCTAAATAAAAACATTTTACCTCAAAAAAATATTTTTGTTATGCAGAGTGTTTGCTGTGTATTACCTTTTCACTACAATGTCCTCCTCAGTTTCTCCCTGTGTGCCTCCCCCAGTTTCCTCCGTCTGCTGATCCGGAGACTCATCCGCTGCTTTGGTTCTGTTGTAAGATAAATCATACGATTGTGTTCAAACCCCTTTTATCAGTTTTAAATAATCCATGAAGGCAAAAAAAATACAGGGAAATATTTTTTTTCAGTCACAGTTTTCCCTGAATAGACAATTTCTGCAATACTGAAGAGAAAGTAGCCTAGGCCTTCCTCACGCTGGCGTGTTTGTTGCTCGTCTATTAGAAACGGTTAAATTTTTTTCCCGCATCTGTCTTTTTCACATGTCTTTTTAGTTGGAAGGAACAACCTCTGGTTTCCCAATATCATCACCGGAAAAATAAACTGACTGCACATCAGATTTCTTTGCAGCCCCCACCTATCACACGAATGGCACCCCCAGCAATCCAGAGCAGGGGTCCAGATAATAATAATAAAGTATTATCAAGAATTCTGTAAGAAGCCCCAGGGACCTTTTCTAGTATGATTTTATTTTAAAAATCTGCTTTTGTTGATCAGAGCCTCATGGCCTATCGCAGTCGCTGTGTTTTACCTTTTCACTACAATGTCCTCCTCAGTTTCTCCCTGTGTGACTCCCCCAGTTTCCTCCGTCTGCTGATCTGGAGACTCATCCGCTGCTTTGGTTCTGTTGTAAGATAAATCATACAATTGTCTTCACGGAAAGCATACATTTACAAAAATAAAATATTTGGGCAATTTATCATCCTTTTGCAATTTTCTCAAAGGAAATCTACCATTAAAATCCATCATGATAAACCAGGGACACTTATAGACACTCATAGATCCATACACGGTGACTGTGGTAATCTTCTTATATTTGTTATCCATGGCCTCCTTCCTTCTAAAATCAATTTCTAAAATGATTCTCACCCTCCCCTCCCCCGCCATGGAGTGCCTGGAGCTATGATTATGTGACCCTGGTTTATCATGCTAAATGGTAGATTTCTTTTTTTAAAAATGCATACAATTACTTGTGTTCTATAAATCAGACCAGGGAGACAAGTTTCTCATGGGTTCCTTCAAATTCTGTTCCCTAACAGCAAGACACTAGAGACTGAGACTGTTCTTATATACCTCTTACCAGGTGAGGAGTGGTTAAATTTCAGCACAATAACAATGACAAAGTATTCTTCCATAGACTTACACTTAGTCCACATAATTTTTTATGGCAGCAAGTTTCTAAGGTATAAACAACTTTCCAGACAGCACTGTCTCCTGACAGGCTTCTCATTAGTTATAGATACACAGTCAGAAATGTCTCTCCTTGCTCATTAACCCTTTCTACTAGTCTATACAGATACAGTACTAATAAACAGAATGTACTTGTAAATCATGTAACTTTATGCTGCAGATTTACCCACAGCTTTCGACCTGTGTATGGTAATTCATTAAGCCTATGCTTGCTGACTAATAATAAGTATGCTTGATAGCGACAGTAGGATGCAACTGTACTCTCAAAAATGCATATTTCTTTTTGAATAACATTTTGTGCAAGGTCCGACCTCTTGATCTCAATATCACCATCTTGGAATTGGTCATTATTACTGCGTGATCCATATTCACTTCCATCATCTTGGGCAGCTTTAATATTTGGAGCCTCATCTCTACCAAAATAAAAGATGGAAATAAAAAAATTTAATAAAATGACTGGTGATTTGTTTTTTATACCATTGGGGAATGAGACTAGCATCATTTACTTTGCAATAAATTAAATAATTAGTAAAAAGATCCCATACACTTCAAATGTGGCACTTTAGGGGCATTACTATGCCAGAGAACTGGCGGACATGGCATATGAAAAGGCGGGGCCAAGTATACCCTATGTATATAGTATAAAAATCAGCATAGACTATAGCTGAAATCTCTGCCAGGTCTGACCTGGCCTTCCTGGTGGAGATCACTTCCAGATTTACTAAGAGGTTGGTTGGGTGATATTGTTGTCATCATTTCCAGATTCTGAGAAATCTGAATACAAATATAACTTTCCAAAAACAAAATAAACTCATTACTTATTACTAACATTTGATCCAAAGTCTCACCTCTTGATATTGTCACTACCGATCTGTTCATGTGTCCCAATCTCACTAAGAGTTCCAGGAGCAGAATCCTCTTTTATAATAGCCCCAGTATTTGGAGTGTCATCTCTAGCAAAGTGATGAAAGTGAAGTGAGTTTGTGATTTAAGTCAAAACTTCTTAATTTGTCTTAATTTATTTTGTTGTACAGTACAGTCTATTTTGTAGGTTACATTATGGTGAACTTTTGGGATGAAATTATTTGGATAGCAGCAAACAGAATGTTACTGTGTTTCTGTTTCTTAAATTTTTTTGTAAAAAACTGTGACATAAAGCATAACTGTAAAAGATATTTTTAGCAGAGCTGGAGAGAGCTTGTGACAACAATTCCAACCAATTTCAAACCGCTCAGCTAATCAGGTTACAGAATCGGTGTTAATGGTTGTACAGAGATCCAGAGCAAGACATGGGAGACACAACATTGGATCTCTGCATCACACGGTTATCTACTACATCACAAAGAAAAACATATATAAGATATATTAAAACATGTCAACATACACTATACAACACCTACATATGAATAAAAAGAACACATGGCAGCATCACAGAATGTGTACATAGAAATATATATCACACAGTGAAACTTCTCCAGAAGACCACCTCTCTGAGAGGATCCCCCCTAAAAGACTGTTTTTTAATCCAATTACTGATTTTTAAAAAAACATTGCCATTATATTTTAAGGAAGCTGCCCTCTATCTACAGACCACCACTTTCCTGTGCAAAGAGATCTGCTCATAGAGGTCGCACTTTGTTGTGTGTGCAGTATATGAAAGCCATTATTTGTGCATCCAAACTTTCATGCATACATATTTCTACTAGATTCAAACTTTTATGTATAGACATTTCTACTATATACAAACTTACACACATACACATTTCTAATACATTCACATTTTCAAACACATACAGCACTGCTACATACCATTCCTGGTATGTAATTGGATGATCTTAAGCATGTGATTAGCTTATGACATCATTGCAGGTCCGGGAGCTTTCTACATGCTGCCTGCCGAAATTCTCCTGCACCCAGCAGCTACTGTTCGTGAGCATGCATGCGCTAGTAACCCCATCCAACAACAGCCGCCCTTCTCATCTAGCTATGGATTATTATTATTATTATTATTATTATTACATGCTCACAAAGGCTAAAATTAGAAAATGCATTCATCTGCAGCCTATGAGATGGAGAGCAGTGAAGCAGGGAGACAAAAGTTGTTCTCTGCTGCATAAACTAAGAGGTGGGATCTGGTTGGGGATTCAGATTATTCCTGGTTGGATCCCACCCCTGTAAAATTAATCAGGCTGTGGTAGGCAATACTGGGACTCCAGGGCTCCCTCTCCTGGACAGGCCCTTGTCTGTAATCCCACTATCCTCCCTGATGGTGGCCTCGGCTGTAATAATTTTCAGGTCACATTTGCAGACCACCGATTACATATGAGGCCTTACTAGGTAATTTACACTGCGGTGGAGGGTAATTGCAAATATAAAAGTGTAATCCTAGAGAAATTACTCCTTTTTATATACTACACCTATCAAGGAATTTTTCAAGGGATAAAGTGATCGTTTTTATCTCAGGGATACTTCCCAAAAGTAATTGTGGACTGCATAGTGAAAAGTTCTTTAACTAAAATTTGATGAAAAGCCTTACCTTTTGTTTTCATCATTTTCAATATCTTTGCTTCCTTCATTCTTATTATTAGTTTCTGAAGGGAGCTCTGTCCCTCCATCCTTTTTAGAATCATTTTTTGCGGTTTTATCTCTATCAAAACAGGAAAATAATAAAAATAAAATATTTTATAATAATTGTTTTTGTGTTAAAATAGCATCAGGTATCAGGCTTCTAGTAACTTCTGTTATTGTATTTACAGAAAATGTATAACCTTTCAACACGTGAAACTAGACCAATTTTATATTGCCCATATACTGTACTGAAGCGCAAAGTTGGATGGACAATGAAATGATTTCAACAGAACCAACCAACTATCTTATATGTAAGGAGATGTACCAAAGAGCTGAGGAGTCTTCAGTACAGATAAGTCACATGTTGTTTTTTGAAGTGCATCCAAACCAATGCCCAACCCCTGGGACTACACAGAGGATTCTGTCAGGGTTCAAGGTAAGTTACAACACACAATTATATTATAATGCAAATGCTTAGAGAAACCAGAAAGGAATATGTGCAATGCAGGTGTAATAGGCTTCTACAACCTGTCTTTAGCAAAATTGAAGTCTCTGGTGACAGGTTCCCTAAATAGAGCAGAGTTTTACTTTACGTGGTGGTTTTACAACTTTTTATGCTACTTTGTAAAAAGCTACAGTTCATAAAGCTGGCCTTGCCACTAGCTAATAAAAAGTTACATTTGTTGGTTAGTGCTCTTCTATTTGATTAGCTTGAAATGTTTCTTGGAAATTTTGGGGGTCAAAGTTGTCTTTGTAGTAAATGTAGAAAAGTATATCTGGGAGAAGTCATCATGGAGATCTGGGCCAAATGGAGAAAAAGTAAGGAAATCTTAAAGGGAATCTACCATTTGCTTTTATGCATTATGAACCAAACATCAGTAACAACAAAAGCTCGCCGCTTCCTGGTATTACACGTGCTGGAGGTCCACACTTGCGCCTGTGTAGTTCATAAGAGAAGAAAAAACGAGTCTCCGCAACAGTGTAGGTTAAAAAGTGGCTGATGATTAAGGGTGCATTGAGCCCAAGAAACGCATAGGCTTTTATTCCTTGTGTGCAACTTTGGGAAAATGCTTGCTGTTTTTAATTGGAATTAAATTGAAATAAAGTCCTTCACAAGAAGAAGACAAAAGATTCTTTTAAACCTACACTGTTGCGGAGACTCGTTTTTTCTTCTCTTAGGAACCAAACATACCTTGAGAATGCTGTAGTGAAACTGATGCAGAAACATTTCTTGTTTAATCCCTGAACTAAGTGGTTTTGTTGAAAAACAATTATAAAATTATGATAATGAGGCTTTGACGCTCCTGTGGCTGCTCTTCTCTTACCCTAATTATACACTGCTCCAGCTTTATCCTGCCCAGCGTAAGCCGAGAATACGTAATTACTGTGTTGTCCTTGATAGGCATAAGTAATCAATAGCTGCACCATCCCCAGCTGCTGTGTATGAGTCAGATAACTTAGGTTAATTAGTCCTGTCTGGACAGTTCAGGCAGCTCTTTTATGTATGGCACCCAGCTTTCCCAAGGTCCTGAATTTTATAATAGTTTTTAGAGCAAAACCACTTGGTTCAGGAATGAAACAAGATATGTTTCTGCATCAGTGTACATCAGCTCCCAGCACATCAGACGTCTTAAAGCAGATGACAAATCAATCTTATCCTTCATTGTTTATTAGAATATTGCTTGAGGGTAAATTCCCAGCAACATCTGAATGTATCTTATCAAGCCAAGCTGTGGATTAATACATAATGATAAAGGGAAGACCTGTTTGTATCAATTTATAGGTTTGAAGATACTGGAGTACTATGGAGGCTCTATGCAGCCCTATTACAACTCTATACAAAACACAACTATGTGAATGAGCCCTTTATTGATGTTAATTGATTTTAATGAATCAAGAAAATAATCGACATTCAGTAAATATTTACCTTAACATTAAAAATGCTGCAGAAATAATGCCAACCAACAGGATCGCAACAAAACCCCCAATGACTCCTATAGCTGTTGGACTCAGGGGCAAATTGTTAGGTTGTGGTATGGTAACATCTATAGGTTTTCCAAATATTGAGCTCAGTTGCTTTTGGATTGTGAGTGTTTTATCCTTCAGCTTTCTGGAAGGAAGAGATGAGATTGTAATAAACATTGAAACATCTATTTCTGTTTAAATAAATCTGTAAAAAAAAATAGCAATTGCTATGTTTATCTTATTTTATGATAGGGGGTTGAGGTCTCAGCTCTGATGTTGTTTTCCTGGTCTAACTGAGTACATTAAGCCCCTGTGTTACATTAAGCCACTCCCCCAACAAAATACTACACATTTTTCTGTCTTCTTCCAAGTTTGACGCTATAAATACGGATGACGCATGAACATTTGTTCCCACTTGGGTCCAACAATTAAAATGTATGGGAATAATAGTGGAGGTCTGACATTAAGCCACTCCCCTCCATTAAACCCCCAGTCATTTGCCTCCCTTCAGGTCTGACAATACTTATATGAATGACAAATTCATCTGTTGCCATTCTGGTCTGACATTTAAAAACAAAAGGGAAAATGAAATATTCCCTATCTTTTGGGGACCTATCTTTTGGATTGTGTCAGAACATGGCTGCCATCTTAAAAGTCGCCATAATTAATCAAGGTCAAGTTTTTCCAATGTGACGGTGGTCATGTAGCATATCAAAGAAGACCACAATGGTCATAAAATTCAATTGCCGATTTCAGATTTGTAATATCATCAACTCCAACAATTCACATGCAGGTTTATAACCCTCTGTAGACTCCATTTCTGATCCTCAAATGTCCCAGAGCTTGTTGTCAAAGACAACTGATGATGTCTCCCATAGACGACAGGGGGATTCTGCTCCCTAATCTTTCACTTACCCTCAAAGTAGCAGACACAGAACATTCATTATGAACTAGTACGGAACAGTATGGATGTTAACTAAGTATGTCCCTGTCCTCAACTTGTCTACCCCCCACCTCTCCATCGACTGTTGACATGTAATTTACTACTTTATTGAGCTCCAGTCTAAAAAGCTGTAATCATTCATAGGGAAGGGGAGGAGAAAAGGACCCGGAGAAGTAGTTTCTCTTGTTACACATTTATGCAAATTTATCATTTCCCATTACCGAATTTAAATACAAAAAATCAAATAAAGGTATAATAAAAAATACAGCACCCATATCACCCAGATTTCACTGCTATAGTTTCATACAAATGTTTGATATTAGTCTCTCACTGCTGAACTATACCTGGCAATGTCTTGCTTACTCTCGCCTTCAGCTTTAAATGTGATATCTGTGTCTTTCTTATTACTGGCATCAGAGTCTGCGCTGATGATTGTAACTTTCTTCTGCAGGGCATCCTCCAAGATCCTGCCAATAGATAACGTTCAGAGGTAATGTTATAAAATAGCATCGGCATTTACTATTATTTTTGGTATGTTATGAATAATGTATCTCAATTTAGAAGAAAAATTTGGCACATTGAGCTAACGTATTAAGCCTCGTGCACCAGTTTTTTGGCGCACTAGCATGGGCGTAACTTGAGGGGGTGCAGAGGTTGCGGTCGCATGCGGGCCCAAGAGGCTTAGGGGGCCCATAAGGTGTCACTTTCCCATATGAGAAGACTAGTACTATAAACCACACATTATAGTCGGGGTCCCAGCACAGACTTTGCACTGGGGCCCATCAGCTTCAAGTTACGCCACTGCACACTAGGCATGAAAAAGTCTAAATTCATGATGCCATGAAATTTGCAACTTTTTGGCCTCTTTACCCTAATTCTGCCAATTTATAAAAGAGCAGGCAGGGGACGAGAAAGGCCAAGACAGGAACGCCTTGGCCAGCCAGGTTTACTATGACCTGGGACAATGGGCGCGACAATTTTTCCGTCTGGTACACAACACGCCAATCTTAGTATGTCGGCCCCAGAGTATTTACAGTTTTGTCCTCATGTCAATTTATCTTGCAGATTTTGACATTGGATTTTACCCAAATCAAATGTACAGGGTGAAAATCTGCAGTAAATTTCATGTCAAATCCACATATACAGTTACGTAGGCAAACTAAAGCGCCAATCAGGAATTTAGAAATTAATCAGCGATTTCGTCTTCATTTATTATCCTGGACAACCTCTGAAAATGAATAGAGGTAACCATTAAAGAGTCTACAACTTTGGCTCCTGAGATATTCACAGTTGGACCTCCACTTATCTGCTGGTGATGGCTTATTCTCAGGACCAATCATATTCATCAACTCGACTAATATTTTAATCAATTTCATTTGAAATATTTACATATTCCCTTTATGTTTGCAAGTGCTGCTATAGGTTAACTATGTAGGTTGGATAATAATCTCCCTTTGGCTAAAACAGAAGAAGTGAAGGTATTATTTGCATGATCAATGGTACCTGGTGATTTTTGGAATTTGTTGCTTGACCTCATCTGATGTCTGATTTATTTTAAATTCCTCAACATCATTGGAAGAAGGTAGAGAGACCACTTGGACCTGGTAGATAAAGGCAAAAGAAAATACTTTGTACAATAAGGGATGTATTCAGTATTGTGTATATATTGGATGGATTTACCTACAAAGCCTTATATACTAGAGCAGTGATGGTTAACCTATGTTTAAGATGTGACACACCATGACGTTTTTGCTGACACGCAGCCAGCTGACAGCCTCTAGAAGAAGGATAACTCTCCTGCTGAGAGTGTGGTTTAGTGCAGGGTCATAGCTACAGTGATAGCCGCCATAGCAGCTGCTATGGGGCCAGCATTGCCAGGGGACCCCATCATCCAAACTACCACACAAAAAAGTCGAGGATGTCCACCATTATACACATATTATGCTGTATATTGTACAGTATAATATTTATGTAACATATATGTGATGTATTTATGCTGTAGCTGTGATGTGTATATACTGTATGTGTGTATACGGTACTTGTATACTTCTCACCAACTATTAGTTGGCTTAGTTTATGCCAGAAAATGGTGCCAAAATTCTGGTATATTAGCATTATTTTTGGCTCACTGACCTTTAGGCCCAAAGCCACGTCCTTTGGTAAAACTGCCCCTGTATATGCTGTATGCATGTGTATCTCGCCTTATTATGTCGGGTGTTCACATACATCAGCTGTTATGTGTCATTTATTTATTTTTTTTAATTTAAAATTTTTTTGCACAGGTAAAATAATACAAATTCTAAATGTTTTATGTTTTTTATCATCTCTGAATCACTTGTATGACACACAGTATTAAGGGCTCATTCACATGGCCGTGTGCTTGTCCGGACTGGATCCTAAGCGAGCACAGGACCGGGAGGAGGGAGCGCTTGTCACTCCTTCCCCCTCCATAGACAGAAGAGCGGCCACGTGACCGGAAGCTGTTAAAATCAATGGGGGCCATGATCTAATCTCATATCATGCAACCAGATTACGTCCCTCATTGCGGCCGTGTGAGTGAGGCCTAAGTAAATAAAAGTCATGAGAAAAGCTCCACACCTGAACCGTGGTTTCATCAAAAAGTCCATTGCTGTCTGTAACCTTTGCTTTGAAGCGAAAAGTTCCAGTTTTTCCTGCAACTTGGGAAACTGAAATCTGTCCTGTGTATTTGTCAATATGAAACTCTTCCCCTGGCTGATTCATCAGGCTGTAGATCAGTGGCATTGAACCTTTACTTGTAGCCTTAAAAAATAAAATAGTTATAAAATGGATATATGAAAAATATATGTTTTTTTTTCATAAATCTTAATTGTCACCGATTTTTACACCATAAACTTTTTGCATAACAAATTAACAATACCAGTGAGCTTTACCAAATACCCTATCTGGATGCTTCATTGTTACCTATCATCCTCGCACCTGCCTTCCTAATCTACTTATTTCTCTGAGATCTCTACTGAATTCAGTCTTGCTAGCAAGGCGGACAGAAGATCACTGACATGTCAGCTTAGATAGAAGCTCTATGCAAAATGAAGGGCGATCTGCTAGGACTTAACACATAAACACCCAGCTTTTATAATATTTGTTAGAAAGAAAAGATCTTTTATGAACCATTGGAGACCACAAGAAGGTTTATCTATTTATGGAAAGTGCAAAGACCTTTTTTGCAGTGTCCATAAAAAAAGACTTCATAATGTTAAGAATTTTGTGTGGTTTTAGTGAAAAATAATAATAATCTTTATTTATATAGCGCCATCATATTCCATAGCGCTTTACAAATCATAGGGGACATATTCAAATAAAATATTACTTTACAGACTACAAACAGTCATATGGAGCAATAGGACCTAATGTAATGTTCAAAGTTCCACATTTTACCGTGAATGCACATTTAGGTGTAGACTTATAGTAATCAATTTTTTTCAAATAAAATCTGTAAAAACATTTCATGGTGTTGGAAAACCCCTTTTGTTTTGGAAACATGCGACCTCATACCGTGACTTTAATGACCGGAAATCCAGGTGGAAGGTTATTTACAATGGTGGTAGTATATAGTTTTTCCTTAAACATTGGACCCTCTTGGAAGTTGGGAACAGTTATATGTAATTCAGCCATATTAGGAGGCAGTGGACCTGTGGGTATAAAACAAAAGCTTCTTTATTGCACAATCATCAACAGATAACGTGGCATCACCTATATCTGATATGGGATTGGAAGATGTGGGGACTAGTAGTATTTTTGTATCAGTTTTTATAAAAATCCAATGGAGGTGTAATAAATGGTAACTGATAGGGGTATAAATTGTACATCTCAGCACCTGGCCCTTCAATGGGGCAAAAGGGGGCCACATAACACTAGTGTAATAAATGGCACATGGTATCTAAAAGTCATGTTGTGGCTTTGAGCTGTTGAGTGTTTTTTTTTGGTTATTGAATTTGACTTCAGAGCGGGCTCCACATCTTGGCTCCCCTCCCTCCCCCCCACCCGCACTGTCCTGATTTCATACCTAGCTTTGACCCAGATCATACACATATTGCAACAAGTCAAAATCCGAGGTGTCCCTTTGGTTTTCAGTAGTCACAGTTCCTAAGTCTACACTACAAAGACCACCTTACCACAATAATAATGTTTTATACTTATAATACTTTTTATGCCCTTATGTCCAACATCCTATGTTATTCAAAATCATGTATAACATCTGTTTATCTATATATACCACAGAGGAGCATTTACAATACAGAAGCTGCCAGACACAACTCTCTGAAGATCAAGAAGGAAATTACTGTCTGATCATACTCATATACTAATCCACTTTGCATACAGATACAACTGGCATTGTAATAGTTTTTTATCTAACTTTTTTATATACAGGAGATAATGAGCTAGTGGGAAATATTTAATAAAAGGAGTCATGGGGATGTGTGTGTGTGTAGTGGGGGGGGGGGGGGTAAACTAGTGTATGGGTAGTTGTTAGAATATGGTGGAAGATGAGGAGATATGAGGGGGTTCAGTCATTATAGAGGTTGAGATGCGTAATGGTATGTGTGGAGGTTGGAGATCTGCACGTAGCAAAGCTGTGAGTCTGCCGTAACAGAGGTATGTGTGGCGATGGTAGCTGAACGTCATGTGTGGTGCATGAATGTAGCAGAGCAGTTTGTAAGTGTGAACGTATAAGAGACATCGGTGTGTGCTTGTGCAGAGCTTTTGCAGATCTTGTGTTACCACCAGGATGGTGTCCAAATAGTTTTCTTTTTTTTTTATGTCCAAATCTGGGGAGTTAGGGTAAGATGAATCTTATAGTCTGAAAAATACAGTAATTTGTCATGCACCGAACTCATAGTGTATAGCACTAGACCTTGGGTCTCTGGGGGTGTATCTGCCTCCACCGTAATATATCATAGGACGGTTTTCCATCAACCTTAAAATTTTTCTGTTGTCCATAGTCTTTCCCGTTTCTTCATCCAATAAAATGACCTGCAAAATAAAGTAAGCTGAGATCGGAGTTACAACATTTTGTTCTGATAACTGGTAGAATTCCATGGCCCGACATGATCAATAATGTCTTTGAACATACCCCTATAGTTTTGGTTTTTCTAAATACAACTCACCCAAATTCCTGACCAAATTAATTTCCCCTAACTACAGATATCAGATTAGATGACTGAATTGTTTAGCTCATAACCTCACCTCCTCATTACCAGCCACAATTAGTATGTGGACATCTTTTCCAGAAGGTTTTTAGCAGAAAATGTATAAAACAGGTTCTTCTTTGGGATTATTTCCTTAAGCACTGTGCTAAAAAAATAATGAAAAAGAAAAAATAATATTCAGAAGACTCTAGTTAAATATCAAAAGAAACAGTAAAATAAGAGATACATAAAATATGTAAATTAAAAATATAACAAATATACATTTAAATTAATAATAATATAATATATTGCAGTCCAATCTCTCGCAATCATAAATGTTATCAATCCCAGAGGTTGGGCCAGTGGCCACTGGCATATCTGGGCAAGTGCCGGGGGCCCAGAGCTGCTGGGGGGCCCACATAAGGCTGTACTAAGGGGTGTATTATTGGACCCTGGGTGGTGAGGGGGGCTTCGGTATATAAAATAAACATGAGGGCGGTGATATAAAATAACCAGAGTGGGCTGTTTGGGATGATTTTAGGGATATTTTAGGGAACAGGAGAGACTTGTTGATGAAATTTTAATGCCTCCATGTGGCTTCATGCGAAAGGGGCTACTGAGGCTCTGCCACCAGGGCCTACGAACCTGGAGCGACCTGCATAGGTAAACAAATGCGCACTTGAAGGTTACAAAATCATTTTTATATACTGTGAAAGCCAAAAGTACGAGAAATCCTAATGGAGATAAATGACTTAGAACAGGTATATGTCATTTTCAGCAGAGTATTCATATTGCAAATTTCTCTTTTTCGTTCAGTTACTCATGGGAATCTTTGATGGGTTAAAAACGGAGACATACATAAAAAAATAAAGAAATTATAAAAGTTATTAAGGTTTGATGGAAAACCATTCTATGATATTATGTGGAGAAGATACACCCCAGCAGAACCCAATGTCTAGTGCTATACACTATGATTTACCCTATTACACATAGAATTTACCACTAATAACACAGAAAGAAGAAGACTGATGGAGGGGCAAACATGCAGCCGGGAATGAGGGATGGTATTGGATATCTTTGTTGACCAATGGTGACTAATTTGATTGCCCCAATGTATTTTTTACACACAGTGATGTCACAGTACAGACATTATAGGGGTGGGAAACTGAGCATATTGCCTAGAGTCACACAAGAAAGCCAGGATAAATTCAACACTACTGGTACTATTTAAAATGAATTGCAGAGCATTATGGTATATGGAGACAATATAGTGGGTTTTTGATTTGCATCATTTAAGTGGGTAGTATATGGTTGTAGGTATTTGTGCAATAAATAGTGATCTTATGTCCTATATAAATGCCCACTAAATGGCAAGTGGAGGATCTTATTTCATTTTAATTGGTATATATTTAATTTACAGGAGTCACCTACTTAAGTAACACCCGACTTACAGATGACCACTTGTACAAAACGGACCTCCGGTAATTGATGTAATTTGTATTTTAGCCCCTGGCTACATAAACAGCTATAAGTACTTCAAAGGTGTCTGCAATAGATATTGTTAATCCTGTTCTTATTGGACATCCAACATTTTAAAATCCAATTGTCCCAGAGACCTTACCATTTTTGGCTGGGTTAAAGTTTAAAATATACAGTTCCAACTTACATACACAATTCAACTAAGAACAAACCTACAGAACCTTTGTGTATCGTAACTCGGGGACTGCCTACATTTAGATGACACCTTTTGAAATTTTAAAAAAAAACACTTCATACCTACATCATTTGGGCTAATTTTGGCAAGTTTTTGTTCTATTTAGCAAATCACAATGACTGAGGCCATATCACTTAATGAAGGAGAAACCGTCTGTCTTTAGCGATCACGGTTAGAGTGAATTTTCCAGGCTTCAGATGATTTGTACAGTAATAAGTCTCCATCGGTAATATTTTAAATATGAAGAAACTGGATGAGGAGTCTGGAACAGGGAATATTCAACAACCCCATTATCACCCTGCAAAAAATATATGTCATTTTATAACATTGCCAATTCATTACTTCATCCTTTCCATAGGATGCAAGAGGCAATATGATAATTCAGTTAAACTCATTGGGGGTATGTTCATCAGGACTTCTGTGGGGAGGGGCGTGGGGGGGGGGCGAATTGCAATGGTACGTTTCTAGGAAGGAATTATTACTTCGAAAAGATGGCTGGAGCATTGTATCTTTAGCCCCCATTATTTCTCTAGCGGGTACCACATCATAAGTTATCCTAAAAAGAGTCCACCGTAAATTTAAGAAAAAACAGCATTTCCAAGTTCCCACATGCAAAACTCAAGTATAGAAGGCTGGCCAGGTAGAGCCATAGCGATAGAATAAACATTGCGCAGCCACCGCTGGATTACATTCCAAGAAGCAGGAGCCTTTTGGTGTTATCAGGCTGGCTGGATCCCCTGGACCCAGGACCACCACCGCCCCCTTGACCGGCCGCGGACCTTCACGGCACACCTCATGACTCTTACAACTCAGAAGCGGCCATGTCCAGACCCCCCCTGTTTGAGATACTTGTACTAGGACTGCTACACAGACTCAGGGGCAATTTTATAAATGGCACATGGTATCTAAAAGTCATGTTGTGGCTTTGAGCTGTTTGTATTGAATTTGAACTTCAGAGCTGGGTCCACATTTGGCTCCCCTCCCTCCCCCCCACCTCGCACTGTCCTGAATTTTCATCACTAGCTTTGACCCAAGATCCTACACATATTGCAACAAGGTCAAAATCAGAGGTGTACCCTTATGGTTTTCAGTAGTCACAACAAGGTCAAAATCAGAGGTGTACCCTTATGGTTTTCAGTAGTCACGGTTCCTAAGTCTACACTACAAGACCACCTTACCACAATAAGAATGATTTTACTTTTTTATGCCCTTATGTCCAACATCCTGTGTTATTCAACATCTATATACCATATATACTTGAGTATAAGCCTAGTTTTTCAGCACAAACAAGGTCAAAATCAGAGGTGTACCCTTATGGTTTTCAGTAGTCACAGTTCCTAAGTCTACACTACAAGACCACCTTACCACAATAATAATGATTTTTATACTTTTAATAATACTTTTTTATGCCCTTATGTCCAACATCCTATGTTATTCAAAATCTATGTCTAACATCTGTATATATCTATATATACCACAAGAAGGAGCATTTACAATACAGAAGCTGCCAGACACACCTCTCTGAAAGATCAAGAAAGGAAATCTACTGTCTGATTCATACTCATTCATACTAAATCCACTTTGCATACAGATACAAGATCTGGCATTGTAATAGTTTTTTATCTAACTTTTTTATATACAGGAGATAATGCCGGCTAAGGGGCCTTGGACCGCACACAGGATGGGACAATCTAGGAGACAGGACGCTGTGAGGCAGGGGGGGGTCTGAGTGAGCGCCCTGGTAAACAGCCAGGCAGGGAAAATTCCACACACAACGCTGAACCGTGGTTCTAACAAACCATTGCTGTCTGTAACCTTTGCTTTGCGCAAAGTTCCCGGAGTTTTTCCTGCAACTGGGCAACTGAATCTGTCCTGTGTATGGTTCGTATAGTAAACTCTTCCCCGGCTGATTCATCAGGCTGTAGATCAGTGGCATTGAACCTTTACTGTAGCCTAATTAAAAATAAATAGTTTATAAAATATATATGAAAATATATGTTTTTTTCATAATCATAATCTTCAGCACCGATTTTTACACCATAAACTTTTTGCATAACAATTAACAATACAGTGAGCTTTACCAAAATACCCTATCTGGATTCTGTTCATTGGTTACCTATCATCCTGCACCTGCCTTCCTAATCTAGTTATTTCTCTGAGATCTCTACGACATTCAGTCTTGCTAGCAAGCGGACAGAAGATCACTGACATGTCAGCTTAGATGGAAAGCTCTATGCAAAATGAAGGGCGATCTGCAGGACTAACACATAAACACCACATTTTTATAATATTTTAGAAAGAAAAATTTTGAATCATTAATGATTTTATCCATTGGAGACCACAGAACGGTTTATCTATTATGGAAAGTGCAAAGACCTTTTTTGCAGTGTCCATAAAAAAGACTTCATAATGTATAAGAATTTTGTGTGGGTTTTAGTGAAAAATAATAATATCTTTTATTATATAGCGCCATCATTCCATAGCCTTTACAAATCATAGGGAGACATATTCAAATAACATATTACTTTACAGAGCTCCAAACAGTTATGGAGCAATAGGACCTAAGGTAATTCAAAGTTCCCAACATTGTTTACCTGTGCACACATTTTTGGTTAGACTTATAGTAATCAATTTTTTTCAAATAAATCTGTACAAAACATTTCATGGTGTTGGAAAACCCCTTTTGTGTTGGAACATGCGACCTCATACCGACTTTAATGACCGGAAATCCGGTGGAAGGTTATTTATCAATGGTGGTAGTATATAGTTTTTTCCTTAAACATTGGACCCTCTTGGAAGTTGGAACAGTTATATGTAATTCAGCCATATTAGGAGGCAGTGGTACCTGTGGGTATAAAACAAAAGCTTCTTTATTTGCACAATCATCAACAGATAACGTGGCATCACCATATATCTGATTGGGATTGGAAGATGTGGGGATAGTAGTATTTTTGTAAGTTTTTATAAAAATCCAATGGAAGGTAGTATAAATGGTAACTGATAGGGTATAAATTGTACATCTCAGCACCTGGCCCTTCAATGGGCAAAAGGGGGCCCATAACACTAGGTAATAAATGGCACATGTATCTAAAAGTCATGTTGGCTTGAGCTGGTTGTATGAATTTGAACTTCAGGCTGGCTCCCATTTGGCTCCCCTCCCTCCCCCCCACCTCGCACTGTCCTGAATTTTCATCACTAGCTTTGACCCAAGATCATACACATATTGCAACATCAAAATCAGAGGTGTATACCCTTATGGTTTTCAGTAGTCACAGTTCCTAAGTTCTACACTACAAAGACCACCTTACCACGAATAATAATGTTTTTATCCTTTTAATAAACTTTTTATGCCCTTAGTTCCACATCCTTATGTTATTCAAACCATCTATGTATAACATCTGTATATATCTATATATACCACAAGAAGGACCATTTACAAATACAGAAGCTGCCATGACACACACTCTCTGAAGATCAAGAAAGGAAATCTACTGTCTGATCATACTCATTCATAACTAAATCCACTTGCATACAGATACAAGATCTGGCATTGTAATAGTTTTTTATCAATTTTTATATACAGGAATAATGAGCTAGTGGGAATATTTAATAAAGGAGTCATGGGGATGTGTTGTGTGTGGGGTGTGGGGGGGGGTAAACTGAGTGTATGGGGTAGTTGTTAGAATATGGTGGAGATTATCTCCTGTAATTACAAAACCGTTAGAAAAAAAAACCTATTACAATGCCAGATCTCATCCGTTGCAAGTGGATTATTATGAATGAGTATGTCTCAGACAGTAGATTTCCTCTTGATGTGTCAGCAGAGCTGTGTACCGGCAGCCTACTGTATTAAATGCTTCCTTGGGGTATATAGATATATACAGATGTTAGACCATAATATGACTGTCCGTATATACGTGCAGTAACGCCGACCAAGTATAAGAGAAGGCCCTAATTTTTACCACAAAACACGGTTAAACCTATTTTTTTTACTCGGTATAGCCGAAGTTTGGGTTTTCAGCACTTTTTGGTTGTGCCTGCAAAAACTAGGCTTATACCAGTATATATGGTATTAGAGTTGAATAAACAGGATGTTGGAACATTAGGGCCTATATAAAAAGTAAAACCCCCCCCCCCCTCATTTCGTTGTGTGTAAGTGTGGTTTTGTAGTGTAGTAGACGTTAGGAACCGTGACTATGACACACCATAAGGGTCACCTCTGATTTGTCCTTGTTGCAGTAGTGTAGGATTTGGTTCCCAACTAGTGATGAAAATTCAGGACAGTGCGTAGGCAGGTGTGGTGGAGGGAGGGGGAGCCAAATGTGGGACAAGCTGAAGTTTGCAATTCAATACACCGCTTCAAAGCCCCAAGATCTTTAGATACCATGTGCCATTTATAACAGTGTTATGTGGCCCCCTCTTGCCAAGTGAAGGGCCAGTGCTGAGATGTACATTATACCCTCAGTTACCTCATTATTACCCATGGATTTTTATAAAACTGTCACCAGAAAGTACTTAACTTCCACCAATCTTCCAATCATTACGCATACAGATAATGGTGATGACACGTTAATCTGTTGATGATTGTGCAATAAAGAGCTTTTTGTTTTATACCCACGTCACTGCCTCCTAATATGCTAATTACATATAACTGTTCCAACTTCCAAGAGGGTGCAATCGTTTAAGGAAAAAAGACTTATACTCACCCCACATAGTAAATAACCTTCCACCTTTTCCAGTCATTAAAGTCAAGGTATGAGTCGCATGTTCCAACACAAAAGGGGTTTCCAACCACCATGAAATGTTTTTACAGATTTTATTTGAAAAAAAATGATTACGTATAGTCTACACCAAATGTGACCTCACAGTAAAAATGTTGGAACTTTGAACATCAACATTAGGTCCTATTTGCTCATATCACTGTTTGGACTCTGTAACGTAAGTATGTATTTGAATTTGTCCCCTATGATTTGTAAAGCGCTATGGAATAGATGGCGACTATATAATAAAAGATATTATTGTTATCACTAAAACACACAAAATTCTTACACTTATGAAGTCTTTTTTAGGGACACTGCAAAAAAGGTCTTTGCACTTTCCATAATAGATAAACCTTGTCTGTGGTCTCCAATGGTTCATAAAGGTCTCATGTTAAGGAGTTCATATTTTTCTTTCTAAAAAATATTATAAAGATTGGTGTTTATCGTGTTGCTAGTCCTAGCAGTCGCCCTTATTTTGCATAAGACTTTCCATATGAAGCTGACATGTCAGGGAATCTTCTGTCGCCTGTGCTAGCAGACTAATTTCGCTTAGAGATCACAAGAAATAAGCTAGATTAGTGAAGGCAGGTGCAGGATGAAGTAACAATGAAAGCCCAGGCGAAAGGGAAAAAAGAAAATCCAGAAAAAAATTTTAATGGGGGTATTTTGGTAAAGCTCACGTTATGTAATTTGTTATCAACAGTTTATGGTGTAAAAATCGGTGAACTATTCAGATATAAAATGACGCCCGAAAAATATATTTGCTATATTTTTTTGTTCATTAACTATTGATTTTTTTGAAGGCTACAATTAAAGGTTCAGATGCCACTTACGCTACAGCCTGAAGAATCAGCCAGGGAAGAGTTTCATATTGACAAATACACAGACAGATTTCATTTCCCAATTCGCAGGAAAACTAACTTTTCGCTTCAAAGCAAAGGTTACAGACGAACAATGGACTTTTTGATGAAACCCATTGTTTCAGTGTGGAGCCTTTCTCATGACTTTTATTACTTAGTCCTCACTCACCACGGCCACAATGAGGGCCTAATCAGGGCCCGGATCAAGGTTGTGGGGGCCCCGGGCGTACAACCTTGTGGAGGCCCCCACTGAGTGCAGGGGCAGACCGTTTCTCCTCTCACTATCCGCTATCCCCGCAGTAACACCGCTACATACAGCTGCCTCATCCCATGAACACCGCTACATACAGCCGCCACACCCCCAATAACACAGCTACATACAGCCGGGGGGGGGGAGGGCGTGGAGGACGGCTGAATGTTCCGTCGCGGTGGGGGGGGCATGGAGCAGAGACGGCTGATGTTCCTCGTGGTGGGGGGACACGGGGAGCGGAGGATGGCTGAAAATCCCGTGGTGGGGGGCGGCGACGACGGAGGACGGCTGAATGTTCAAGCAGGGAGGAGTGGGGATGCGGAGGACGGCTGCCTGTTCGGGGGGTGGTGGGTAGCGCAGTTGGGAATCCACGGGCATAGAGGCTGCTGCAGCAGAATAGGCGGGCAGGGGGCGTACGGCTCGCAATGCGTCTGAAGCGTGGGGGAGCGGTAACTTGGCACAAGTGTGTCATACAATTGATTCAGAGATGATTAAAAACATACAACATTTAGAATTTGTAATTATTTGGCCCTTGGCAAAAAGAAAATTAATTAAAAAAAAATGCATATAACAGTTTATGTGTGTGAACACCCGACATCATAGGCTAGATACACATGCATACAGCATATACAGGGCAGTCTTTACCAAAGGACGTGCTTTGGGCCTAAGGTCAAGGGGATGACCAAATATGCTAAATAAACCGATTTTGGCACCACTTTGGTAGAAGTATAGAAGTGGCCAATACAAAGTAATGTGTATGATACAACACATACAGTATATACAATCACAGGTATAGCAATTCTACTTCACATATTTTACATAAATCACAATGTAAAATATACACATAATATGTGTATAATGGTGGACATCCTCCACTTTGTGTGTGGTAGTTTGGATGATGGGGCCCCCCTGGCATGCTGGCCCCATAGCATCTGCTAGGGCTTCTACACTGTAGTCTAGACCCTACACAGACCACACTCTCAGCAGGAGAGTTATCCTTCTTCTAGAGGCTGTCAGCTGGCTCCGTGTCACAAAACGCATGGGTGTCCCCCCCACCCCCACCACATCTAAACGTGGTCATAGTTTTACGCCATTGCTGCTCTAGTATATAAGGCTTTGTAGGTAATCCATCCAATATATACCAATACTGAATCCTCCCTATTGTACAAAGTAATTTTCTTTTGTCCTTTATCTACAGGTCCAAGTGGTCTCTCACCTTCTTCCAATGATGTTGAGGAATTTAAATAATCAAAATCAATAGGGTCATCACCCGCGAAAATTCCCTAAATCACCAGTAACCATTGATCATGCAAAAATACTCACTTCTCCTTTTTTAGCCTAAGGGAATTATTATCCACCTACATATTTTTCCCTATAGCACACTGCAAATATTAAAGGGAATATAAATTTTTCAAATGACATTGATTGAAATATTAGTTGAGTTATAATTGATTGGTCTATAGGATAGGCCATCACCAGTAGGTACGTGGAGGTCAACGTGATATCTCCGCTGATCATCAGATGAAGGATCCAAGCTGTAGACTCTTTACTGGTTACCTCTATTCATTTTCAAGGTTGTCCAGATAATAAATGAAGACGAATCCTGATTATTTCTAAATTCCTGATTGGCCTTTAATTTGCCTACATACGGTATATTGTGGATTTGACATGAAATTACTGCATTTTCACCCTGTACATTTGATTTGGGTAAAATCCATGTCAAATCTCAGATAAATTGACATTAGGACAAAACGTAAATTCTCTGGGCCGACATACTAAGATTGCGTGTTGTACGGGCAGACGGAAAAATTGTCGCGCCCATGTCCCAGGTCATAGTGAAACCCTTGGCTGCCAAGCTTTCCTGTCTTGGCCTTTCTGCGTCCCCTGCCTGCTCTTTTATAAATTGGCATACGTGGGGTAAAGAGCCGAAAAGTTGCAATTTCATGAATCCATGAATTTGACTTTTCATGCCTCTGTGCAGTGCGTCACTTGATAGCTGATGGGCCCCAGGTGAAAGTCTGTCTGGACCCGACTATAATGTTTGGTTTATAGTACTAGTCTTCTCATATGGGAAGTGACACCTTATGGGCCCCCTAAGCCTCTTGGGCCGCATGCGACCGCAACCTCTGCCCCCCTCAAGTTACGCCCATGCTATGCGCCAAAACCTGGTGCACGAGGCTTTATCTTTAGCTCAATGGCCAAAATTTTCTTCTAATTGAGATCCATTATTCAAACAACCAAAATAATAGTAATGCCGATGCTATTTTTATAACATTACCTCTGACCGTTATCTATTGGCAGGATCTTGGAGGAGCCCTGCTGAAGAAAGTTACAATCATCACACAGACTCTGATGCCCATTAATAGAAGGACACAGATATCACATTAAGCTGAAGGCGAGAGTAAGCTAGACATTGCAAGGTATAGGTCCGCATTGAGAGATAGATCAAACATTTTTATGAAACTATAGCACATGAAATCTGGGTGATATGGGTGTCTGTAGTTTTTATATCCTTTTTTGATTTTTTTGTATTAAATTCGTAATGGGAAATGCTAATTTGTACATAAATGTTACAAGAGAAACTACTTCTCCGGGTCCTTTTCTCCTCCCTTCCCTATAAGATACAAGCTCTGTAGACTAGAGCTCGATAAAGTAGTAATTACAGGTCACATAGTCAACATCTATGGAAGGTAGACAATTTGGGACAGGGAACTACTTAGTTTAACAATCCTTACGGTTCATACTAGTTCATAATGAATGTTCTGTTCTGCTACTTTGAGGGTAATTGAAGATTAGGTGCAGAAGCCCTGTGTTGTCTATGGGAGAACATCATCAGTTTGTCTTTTACACAGCTCGGGGACATTGGGCCATCAGAAATGGAGTCTACAGGTTTAAACCTGGCATGTGAATGTTGGGGTGATGATATTACAAATCTGAAATCGGCAATTGAATTTTATGACCATTGTGGTCCTTCTTTGATATGCTACCTGACCACCGCACATTAGAAAAACTTGAACCTCTGATTAATGATTGCGACTTTTACGGTGGCAGCCATTTCTGACAAATCCAAACGCTAGGTCCCCAAAGATAGGGAAATGTCTTTTCCTTTTGTTTTAATGTCAGACCAGATGGCAACGATGATTTGTGCATTCATATAAGTATTGTCAACCTGAAGGAGGCAAATGACCGGGTTTTAATGGAGGGGAGTGGCTTAATTCAGACCTCCACTATTATTCCCATACGTTTTAATGTTTGGACCCAAGTGGGAACAAATGTGCATGCGTCATCCGTATTTAAAATAGCGTCAACTTGGTAGAAGACAGAAAAATGTTTAGTATTTTGTTGGGGATGGCTTAATTTAACACAGGGGCTTATGTACTCAGTTAAAACCAGGAAACACATCAGAGCTTATACCTCAACCCCCTATCATCAAATCGATAACATAGCAATTGCTATTTTTTTTTACAGATTTATTTAACAGAAATAGATGTTTCAATGTTTTTACAATCTCATCTCTTCCTTCCAGAAAGCTGAAGGATAAAACACTCCACAATCCAAAAGCACTTAGCTCAATATGTGAAAACTCTATAGATGTTACATACCACAAACCCTAACAAGTTGCCCTGGTCCAACAGCTATAGGAGTCATTGGGGGTTTTGTTTGCATCCTTTTGGTTGGCATTTTTTCTGCCGCATTTTAATGTTAAGTAAATATTTACTGAATGTCGATTATTTCTTGATTCATTAAAATCAAACAGGACAAACAGGTCTTCCCTTTATCATTATGTATTAATCCACAGCTTGGCTTCAAAAAACAAGTAGTGTATTTATTGATAAGATACATTCAGTTGTTGCTGGGGATGGACCCTCAAGCAATATTCTAATGAACAATGAAGGATAAGATTGATTTGTCATCTGCTTTAAGACGTCCGATGTGCTAAGAGCTATTCCTCCACTCTATTTCAAGTGAATGAGTATTTCTGATACATTTTTAATGTTCAAATTCTAACCATAGAGTGAGTTAATACTATCAATACACTAAGACTTACTACAGAGATCATATAATGGTCAAAATCCCACACAAGCGGTCTGATATATAACACATTGCAACTAGCAAATGTTATATAATACTAATAAAGCACAGTCCAGGGGTAGAATGAACTATTAAGTCCAGGAACACATTTGAGTTGTTGAAGGAAATCTACGTTTGGCTTGTTTATGAATTATGAACCATTACATACCTTGAGAATGATGTAGCGACACTGATGCATAAACATCTCTTGTTAATCCCTGAACTCAACGTTTTGTTCAGAAAAGTTAATATTATTAAATCAGGACCTTTGGTGCTGGGGCCCGTACATAAAAGAGCTGGCCTGACTGTCCAGAACAGGACTCATTAACCTCCCGTAATTTGTCCGGCCATTAGGCCACCGGAATATAAGGCGCATCATCCTTATGTCCTTATCTATGAAATTATTCCATATAATAAGCGCATCGGACTATAAGGCGCAGGGTGGCCAGGGGCGTGGCAGAGCGGAGACGTAGCGACTGGAGATGGTGAGCGGGGAAGGTTGTCCTTTCTGGGGGAGGATGCAGCGGACCATACTTACAGGTTCCCCGCTACCGGAGACGCAGATCTCCTGCGTGAACTGCAGAACTGACCGCAGATTTGTTCGTGCCACGTGTCTGGCATTTCCCGCTGGAGATCTGCTGTCTCCGGTATCGGGACCTATGTAAGTATGGGTCCGCTGCCCGTGCGCCATACATAGGGCGCACCGGATATAAGGCTCACTTTGGATTTCTAAGCAATCCTAGGCTTTTAATGGCGCCTTATAGTCCGGAAAATACGGTAAGGTTGGCGACTCATACACAGCGCTGGGGGATAGGCAGCTTTAATGACTTTGCCTGTCAAGGACAACACAATGATGACGTATTGTCGCTACCTGGTAGGATAAGCTGAGCAGTGTATAATTAGGGTAGAGAAGATCACCGGGCAGCACAGGAGTTGCCAGAGCCTCATTCTCTAATTTTCATTGGTTTTTAGCAACCCCGTAGTTTAGGGATTAAACAAGAAATGTTTTGCATCAGTGTAGCACAGCATTTTCAAGGTAGTTTGGTTCATAATGCATAATAGCAAATTGGTAGATTTCCTTTAATATATTCCTTCCTTTTTCTCCCATTTGGCCCAGATCTCCATGATGACTTCTCCCAGATATTTTTTTACATTTTCTACAAAGACATCTCTACTTCATGTTTTTCCAAACTCAGTGGGAAGTTTTAAATCGTTAGATCCCAAAACCTTTTGAGTGGCAAAAGGCCATGAAAGTTTTATGGTGGTTTTTTACCCCCAAAATTTGCAAGGAAGATTTCAAGCTAATTAAATAGAAGATCACCAACCATCAAAAGTACATTTTTTGGTATCTGGTGTAAAAGACCACTTTATGACTGAGCTTTTTACGAAGTGCACAAAGTGTAAAACCACCGCGTCACAGTAAAACACTTCTCACAGATTTATTAAGGGAACTGTCACCAGGACCTCAATTTCACTAGAAGACGATTTTGAGCTATACACCTGCATTGCACATATGCCTTTCTGGTTCTCGAAGCATTGTTTGCATTACAATATAATGTGTGTGTTATAACTTCCCTTGAGCCCTGATAGATCCCCTGTGTATCCCAGGGGTTGGGCGTTGGTGTGGATGCACTCAAAAACAACATGTAACTTTCTGTGCTGGGGAATATTATATTTCTCATTCTTCCCCATATACTTACAAGAGGGCTGAAATAGATCAAATTTTACTAGTCAGTGACATGCAAATGGTGATTTCAATGCCGTGTACTGGAAGCTGGAAAAAAAATCCAAATGTGAAGTAAAATCGGCAAAAAATTGCCTTGGCTTACTTTTTGTGGGGTCGTTTTTAGACTTTTCACTCATCGCTCCATAAACACCTCTGCTTTATTCTTATGGTTCGGTACGATCACGGTGATACCAAATTTATACAGGTTTTATTGCCTTTTTAAGACATTTTCACAAATAAACGAATGTGTGTCACCATGACTTCTGTACACTATATAACTTTTTCATACGTCTATGTGTAACAGGTGTGTCATTTTTGTTAAATGAGCTGATGTTTTTCGATGCTACCATTTTGAGGATGCTGTGCGACATTTGGATGTTATGTTTCCGTTCTGGGTCACTGATGGGAGATATACGTTTTTATATTTGATAGATCGGTCTCATTGTTTGGACATGACAATAACTAATGTGTTTTTGTTTTTACAGTTTTTATGTTTTATATCAGTCTAGGGAAAGGGGGGTGATTGAATGTTTAAGTTATTAAGAAAAAGTATATGTTTTTTTTTTTTACTTTTTAATTTTTGTTTTGTTTTTTAACCTTATTTTATGGCCCTCTAGGGTACATTGAACCCTAGATTGTCATTGATCCTATCGTCCTAATACTGTAGTATATGGAATTGTAAACAGAACGAATACAATGAGCCACTGGGCTCCATGTCACAAAACTGTGAAACCCCACGACCGTCAAGACCCAAGCTGTCCTGGCCCCGTTTGCTCGCTGCTGATGACGTTTTGGGGAAAGACGATCGCAACGCAAAATATTGGGGCGTATATTGGCAGGGTTAAAGGAGACCTACCACGTGAAGTGGTAGGGGTATAGAAGGACAGACGAGCAATAGGCTCAGGGTGAGCTGGTGCCGGAGCTTATTTTGTTAGTGTTTTAAACACTTTTAAAATTTATAGCCGAAGCTGTCGGGCACGGGACGTACGCGCCGGAAGCTTACGTGTGCGCGGCTCTCATTCACTTCCTATGTAGCGCGCCGCAGTGTGGCGGCGCCATGAAACGGCCCAGAAGCGCATTACCTCCTGTCGCCGAAGCAGCTTCGGCCTATAAAGTATACAAAAGTGTTTTAAAAAACATTCTAACAAATATATAAGTCCGGACCAGCTCCACCCGAGTGGGGCCGGTATGTCCTTTCTTACACCATTACCACTTCAAGTGGTAGGTTCCTTTACATTGCAATATGCAGCAAAGCCCACAATCTTGATGAAGACGAGTCATCTTCAGAAGTCCCTGATCATAATGTAAAGTAATCTGAATAGAAGTCGAACAAAAGTCTAGTGGACAATTACGAAAAACTATAGGCCGTACGCATGAACACAAGTGTCATTATGAAGCTCATGAATGGAAAAAAACCCAATTGTATTACAGCAGTCCAAGGGGTTACGTCACCAAGATAGGTTGGAGGTTTGGTTCTTAAGTCTGAATTTTGTATGTAAAGTCAAAAACTGATACTTTATAATTTGTAGATCCAGACAAAAAAGTTTTTGGGACCCAGTGACAATTGGAGTTTAAACACATTTTTGCTCCCATGGGACCAAGGAATATCAATAAAGATGGCAGTACAGGACACTTAAAGCTGATATGCATGTCTGGGACATATAGTAAAGCATCCAGAGGAGCGTCCCCAGAGGTCACAGGGGTTGTCGTAACTATGGTTTTTGTCTGTAAGGCGGTGCCTTAAGTAGGGGATCCGCATGGATTGCAAAATATGTGACCACAATTTATTTCACTGCCCTAATGATCGATCTTCTGTCTCACTGCAGGACTAGAACTAATCTTAATGTATTACTATTGGATAAAATGATAAACGCTCTCACATTTGACACAGAAACTTATTGTTGCTAAACAGATGTGAACAGTCCGGCTGGATAACCTGTGAAAGTGAATGCAATCAGACAGAGATGGTATATACATATCTCTCAGTGTGTGGTGTTAGAACTTGATAGGGCTTATGGACCGTAAAAAAATAGATAGTGTTTGGCAGAAAGTTATGGCAAGTATCCCGGTATTCTATGGCTTCCCTTATATAGCGCACGTTGTTTACACCAGATTGTTTCTGAATAGTTTGACCGGGTAGAGTTCTCATTGTTATTTTAGATTTTTTTTTTCTTTAGAGTCTTTATTGTTATTTAGTTAAATAAATCACGTTGTTTATGCATGATGAACTCAACCCATACCTTGAGAAATAGCTGTTGTGCAACGACTTGATGCAGAACATGATTTGTTAATCCATGAGACGTAAGTTGGGTGTTGCTCAATAACTATGACAAAGTACAGTACAACCTATTACTGGAAGCTGTCAGTAAGGAATAGTCAACCGGAGCAGGGTGAGCAGACACACAGCTAGGGGGATAGGTGGGGGGGAGGCCACAATTAATTATTGGGCAGGATAACAAACACAGTGATACATTATTTGGCTTATCTGGGCAGGAACAATGCTGGAAGTGCATAATTGGGGTAAGACGGATGACAACGGGGCAGCCAAAGGAGTGATAAAGAGACTCATGTATCTAATTTTATAATTGTTTTTTCAGCAAAAACCACTTCAGTGTCAGGGAATTTTAAACAAGATAGTGTTCGGATCGTGTAGGTACAGAGTATCCAGGGATGTTTGACTTCATAAATGCATAAAAAATCGATATTCCTTTTAAAAAAATTGTCAATGCTCGATAGGCCAGTACCCAAAACAGCATTCTGGGAACCTTCTACTTCATCCCACCTTTCCCACAGATTTCTGGTTTTAGTAGGAAGGATAAGCTGCAATTCCCATCCATAATGCATTTATGGGCTTCTGTGGGGTTCACATGGGTTCAGAAAATATTCAACATGTTCATTTTGGAAAATATCCATATCCAAAGTATCAAGACAGTCCAAGAGAACCAGGGTGTTCCATTGCCAAAATGGCAGATCTAGTATGCTGTATGATTTTATAGTTGACTACAAATTGACTTGACAGCAAAGGGGACAAGTGCTCCCCCCACCGGGCCCTGCTTATCGATGGAGATTATATACGTGGTTACCATATGCACGATTTGTCTCTAATTTAAGACTCTGGGCCATATGTTGATGGCTAACCTGTGCCAATGATGCCAGAGGCGGCACTCGGAGCCCTTTCTGGGGCACATCACCTCACAGAGATGGACTCAGGTATCTTCTGCAGTCCCAGACAGACCAGGAGACTGATGCACAGAGTAATTTAAGTGACCAGTCTCGTACTGGGACTATCTTTGCTGCTTGATGGTATGTCCCAGGGGCTGGTATCCAATGAAACCGTGACAGAGAAGGGGAGTATAAACTCATAACAAATATTATTGTGTTGGCACATTTGCGATAAATGCAGTGGGTCTTGTTGAGTTTGGGCCAGCTCGGCTCTAAAAGGTTTGCCATCACTGTCTAGGTCTACTGATGACCACCCAATAGCTCAGGAGGTGTTGTAGTGAGTCGTGAGCTCCTTTTAAATATGAGTCTTTGGTAGTGGGTGGCACAAAATTAAGAAACTTATATTCCCGAATCAGTCTGATTTTGAGACACAGGAAATTGCCTCTTTTATAGAAAATTCGACCATCAAAATCCTAATTATAAACAAAGATGTAATCTCTTTATATTGTTATCCATGGCTCCTTCTTCAAAATAAACTTGAAATATGCTAATGAGTGGAGGTTCCAAGAGCCACTCAGTGCTGTAGCTTCCAGGTGTGCACTCGTCCAGGAGCAGGTCTCCCCCCCCTAGATGTACACAGCTCGAAGGATTTTTTTCTAGGGGGCGAAGTCAGGGAGGTATGGTGGGAGACTTTGCCGCCTGTGAGCTACAGCACCGAGGGGCTCTGGGGAACCCCCACAGAGCCCTTAGACTCAGCACAAATTAAAAGTTGATTTTAGAAGAAGGAATATACATATATAAGAAATTGATCCGTCACAGTGCCTGGATCAATGAGTAAGTGTCCCGGTTTATCATGCTAAACTTGTTATGATTTATATATAATGCCAATTGATTTCTGGCATGTTGACTTTTTGTAGATATTAGTGTTCATACTTTATTATTTTCTACATATTCAATATAGTCATAAATACATAGTGTGAGTTATCCAGATTTCTATAAGACTCCACTGCTTCTCCATTGCATTTTTTGGAGTTCTCAGACATGTACTGGCCTGTACCACAGCTTTAAGATCTATGATCCACATTATGTGGAAATGCCCTCCTGCTGAAAGGAGCGATGGGAAGAAATAATGACTTTATACAATAGATTTGTGTTTGGATACCTGTAACCTCCTGGGTGACGCTTCTGTCTATGATCATCAATGTTTAGTGTCTTGAGAAAACAGTCTACTAATATTTCTCTTTGTTATACACATCTCGTAGCAAAATTGTTGTGTACAGCTGCATTAATTTGTTGGTGCCCTATGATAAACAGAATATGATAAATCCCCCTATTGCGAATTACTTAGTATGCTATAATGAAATATGCTCTTCATTTGCATAATGTTGTAGTAGTTGTATATGGTAGAACTTAAGAGGACCTTTCCCACCTTACACATGTGAGGTTATTACCATCATGTAGGGGCTGCCACCGATTCGGGGCCATCATTTTCTTCTAGATCCCATGGTTGCGAGATATCAATCCAGTACTGACCATTTTTGTAATCTGTGTTGTCAGAGAGGAGGAGCTGGGGCTGAGCTGGAGGGGGTTTATGCTAATCTTCATCATACTGTTTAATCAGGAGCAGGTAATGTCAAAGAAGTACGAAGAACAGTAGGGATTGATCATCTATAGTCACTTTGCAGTGTGTTTACATTGTTGTGTTTGTGTTTACAAGCGGTCACATTTCCATTGCATTTCATCCATTCACATCGCAATTGTCACATTGCTTTTGTAATATGGTGTAAACATATGTAATGATTTTTAGTAGAGTGTTAATACAAGTGTGAACACAGCCTGTAGATGAGCAGTGGAGAAATTAACACTGTTTGCCACTGTATTGGACAGTATGATAGAGATATCATACAGCGCCTCCAGTCCAGCCCCAGCTCCTCATATTTGATAGAACAGACATAATGGTCAGATACTGGGACGATATCTCCAAAACCATAGGGGGAAAAGAAAAAGAAATTAAAATTGCCCCTGAGTCTGTTGTAGCACCTACAAAGGGGATCTTCAACAATGGGGGTGTGTATGTGATTTTGAGGATCCAGCACAGCCTGATACACCAAAAGGCTCCTGCTTCTTGATGTATCCAGCGGTGGCCTGCGCAGTGTTTATGTCTATGTATGCCTACTGCGCCAGCCTTGCCCCCCCCCCCCCTCACGCCCCCCCCACAGAAGTCCTGATACATACCCCCAATGAGTAAACTGAATTATCATATTGCCTCTTGCATCCTATGGAAAGGTATGAAGTAATGAATTGGCAATGTTATAGAAGAACAATAGTTTTTGCAGGGTGATAATGGGGTGTTGAATATTCCCTGTACCAGATCCTCACAGTTTTCTTCATATTTAAAATATTACCGATGGAAAGACTATTACTGTACAATCATCTGAAGCCTGGAAAATTCCTCTAACAGTGATCGCTAAAGACAGAGGTTCTCCTATTCTTAAGTGATATGGCCTCAGTCATTGTAGATTTGCTAAACAAAAACTTGCCAGAAAGTTTAGCCCAAATGAGAATTAAGGTATGAAGTGTTTTTTACTAAATTGCAAAGGTTCATCAATGTAGGCGTCCCGAGTATCGACAATCAAATGGCGTTGCTGCTAGGGTTGTATTTAAGTGTGAATTTGTATGTAAAGTGGAACTGTAGATATTTATAACTTGTACCCAGCCCATAAATTGGATAGGGGGAGGTTCTGGGACAGGCTTGGATTTTAAAATGTTGGATGTCTATAAGAACAGGATTAACAATATAAAGCTAATTGCAGACACCTTGATAACTATTATAGCTGTTTTGTAGCAGGGGCCTAAAATACAACAATTCACCAATTAAACGGAGGTCCGTACTTGTAACAGGGGGTCATCTGTAAGTCGGGTGTTATTTAAGTAGGTGACCTCCTTAAATTTAATCATGTAACAATTACAAATGAAAATAAGATCCCTAACTTGCATTTTACAGGTGGACTCGTCATTATATAGGACATAAGATCATCGATTTAGCCAAAATACGCTACAACCATTATTACTACCCATCTTAAATAAATGATGCAAATCAAAACCACATATATATTGTTCGCATTACCCCAAAAATCTTTCTGCAAATTCTATTTTTAAATGTACCAGTAGTGATTGAATTTAATCGCGGCTTTCTGGTGTTGACTCTAGGCAATAGACTAGTTTCCCTCTCCCAGTATGTCTGTACTGTGACGTCACTGTGTGTAAAAACAAATAATTGGGCAATCGAAATTAGTCACCAGTGAGACAACTCAAAGAATATCCCAAATAGCCTCCCTCATTCCGAGGCTGCATTATTGTCCCACTCCATCAGTCTTCTTCTTTCTTGTTTTATTTAGTTTGCGTAAATTCGATCAGTGTAATAGGGTTTTTAGGAGAAATAAATGAAGCTGTATACACTAGACACTTGGGTCTCTTGGGGGGTTTCTGTTCTCAAATAATATCATAGGATGGTTTTCCATCCAAAAACCTTAATACTTTTTATAGCTTCTTTATTTTTTATGATGTAGTTCTGTGTTTAACCCATCAAGAGATTCCCATGAGTAACTGATGAAAGGAAAAGAAAAAAGAAAATTTGCAATATGAATACTTGCCTTGAAAATGACATAGTACTGATGTTCTATAGATCATTTATCTCCATTAGGAGTTTTCTAGTTACTTTTGGATTTCACAGTATATTAAAAAGTGATTTTTAACCTTCATAGTGCTGCATTTTTTTTACCTCTAGGCAGGGTCGGTCCAGGGTATTCAGATAGGAACATGGGTGGCAGAGCCTCAGTATGGGCCCCTTTGCAGTGATAGCCACATGAGGCATTAAAAATTTCAGAGAAGACAAAAACGTCTTCCTGTTCCGACTAAAAGTATGCACTACTAAACATCACCCAAACAGACACTCATGGTAGTGGAATGCGACCGCCCCAGGTTTATTTTAATGATACCGTAAGCCCCCTCAGCACCGCTATGGATGCAAAAATCACCCCTTACGTTACAGCCTGATGTGGGCCCACAGCAGCTCGGGCCCCCGGCACTTCCCCAGATATGACCAGTGCTTTGCCAATGGCACCAACCTCTTGGGATTGATAACATTTTATGAGTGCGAATAGTATTTGATCTGCATATATTATCTAGATTATTATTTTAATGAAATTGTTAATTTGATATAGTGATTTATTGATTTACATTATAGTGATGTATCTCTTATTGTGGACGTTCATTTGGAGATTTAACTAGAGTCTTTCTGAAAAACTATTATTTTTCTTTTTCATTATGTTTTAGAACAGTTGTTAAGGAAAATAATCCCAAAGAACGAATCCGGTTTTTTATACATTTTCTGATATAAACCTTCTGGAAAAGATGATCATCATACAGGAATTGTGGCTGGGGGTAATGAAGGAGGTGCGGATGATGAGCTAAAAACTAATTCGTCATCTAAATTGGATTATCTCTTGTAGTTAGGGGAAAAATTAATTTGGGCAGGAATTTGGGGGATGTGTATTTTAGAAAGAAAACAAAAGCGATTAGGGGTCTTGTTCAAAGACATTATGACATGGTACGTGCCATGGAATTCATACAAGTTATCAGAACAAAATGTTGTGTAACTTCCCGTGATCTCAGCTTACTTTTATTTTGACAGGTCAATGTGTATATTGGGATGAGAAAAGGAAGAATAAGATTAATGGACAACAGAAACAAAAATTTTAAGGTTGATGGAAAACCGTCTCTATGATATTACTGTGGAGGCAGATACACCCCCCAGAAGACCCAAAGGTCTAGTGCTGATAGCCATATGAGTTCGTGCATGACAAATTACGTATTTTTCAGACGATAAGATTCTCCTACCTAAGATCACTCCGAGATTGGACATCAAAAAAAAAAAGAAAACATATGGGACACCAATTACCTGGCGTGGTGTGGATTAACACATTAGATCTGCATAAAGCTTGCGACTAAGCAAACCCGAGTATCTTATCGTTCACATTACAAATGACTCGCTACATTCATTGACACACACATAGTTCAGGGTACATCGCTACACACAATACATCTGTTACGGCAGACTCCACAGCTTTCGCTAGTCGTTGCAATCTGCCACAACCTACGAGCACATACCATTAGACATACTCCACCCCTATTTAATGAGCTGTAACCGCCATCACGTATCCTCATAGAGCTGGTGGGAAGTATTTACAAAAGGAGTCGATGGGGAGTGTGTGGTGGTTGTGTGTGGGGGGGGGTAAACTAGTGTATGGGGTAGTTGTTAGAATATGGTGGAGATGAGGATACGTGGTTATCATATAAGAGGTTAGAGCAATGGATGTGTCGAGGTTGGAGACTTGCACTAGCGAGCTGTGGAGTCTGCTGTAACAGTGTGGGTGATGTAGCTGACTATGTGTGGTGCATGAATGTAGCAGAGCAGTTTGTAAGTGTGAACGTATAAGAGACATCGGGTTGTGCTTGTAGCAGAGCTTTTGAGATCTATGTGTTACCACAGCAGGAAGGTGGTTTTCTTTTTTTTTTGATGTCCAAATCTGGAGGTGAGTTTTAGGGTAAGATGAATTATAGTCTGAAAAATACAACGTTAATTTTTCATGCACACGAACTCATAGTGTATAGCACTAGACCTCGGGTCTCTGGGGGTGTATCTGCCTCCACCGTAATATCATAGGACGGTTTTCCATCAACCTTAAAATTTTTCGTTGTCCATAGCTTTTCCGTTTTCTCATCCACAATAAAATGACCTGCAAAATAAGTAAGCGAATCAGGGGATTACATTTTGTTCTGATAACTGGTAGAATTCCATGCCCGAGACCATGATCAATAATGTCTTTGAACTACCCCTATATCTTTTGGTTTTTCTAAATACAAAACTCACCCAAATTCCTGACAAATTAATTTCCTAAAATACAGAGATAATCAGATTAGATGACTGAATTGTTTAGCTCATCATCCTCACCTCCTTCATTACCAGCCACAATTCGTATGTGACATCTTTTCCAGAAGGTTCTTAGCAGAAAATGTATAAAAGGTTCTTCTTTGGGATTATTTCCTTAAGCACTGTGCTAAAAACAATAATGAAAAAGAAAAAATAATATGTTCAGAAGACTCTAGTTTAATATCAAAAGAACAATAAAATAAGAGATACAAATTATGTAAATACAAAATATAGTAACAAATTACATTTAAATTAAAATAATAATATATATTGCGTCAAATACTCGCAATCATAAATGTTATCAATCCCAGAGGTTGGGCGGCTGCCATGGCAAAGCCGGGGGCCCCAGAAGCTGCTGGGGGGCCACATAAGGCTGTACTAAGGGGTGTATTTTGGAACCCATAGGGTGTGAGGGGGGCTTACGGTATATAAATAAACGGGGCGGTGATATAAATAACCATGAGTGGGCGTTTGGGATGATGTTTAGGGAATATTTAGGGAACAGGGAGACGTTTTGTTTCTGATTTTAAGCCTCCATGTGGCTTCAATGCAAAGGGGCCTACTGAGGCTCTGCACCCAGGGGCCTATGAAGAGCCACTGCAGCCGCACTTAGGAAAAAAAGCGCTACGTGAAGGTAAAAAATACATTTTACAGATATTCATATTGAGTAGTTAGTCACATATCATGGCGAATCTCTTGATGGGTTAAACACGGACTACATACATAAAAAAATAAAGAAATTATAAAAGTTATTAAGGTTTGATGGAAAACCATTCCTATGATATTATGTGGAGACAGAACACCCCCAGAGACCCAATGTCTAGTGCTATACACTATGATTTTTACCCTATGACACTATAGAATTTACGACTAATAAAACAGAAAGAAGAAGACTGGATGGAGGGGCAAATAAGCAGCCGGAATGAGGGAGGCTATTGGATTTCTTTGTTGACCATGGGGACTAATTGATTGCCCCAATGTATTGTTTTTACACACAGTGAGTCACAGTACAGACATTAAGGGGTGGGAAACTAGCTATTGCCTAGAGTCACACAAGAAGCCAGGATAAATTCAAACTACTGGTACTATTTAAAATGAATTTGCAGCAATTTTGGGTATATGGAGACAATATTATGTGGGTTTTTGATATTGCATCATTTAAGTGGGTAGTATATGGTTGTAGCGTATTTTGGCAATAAATCGTGATCTTATGTCCTATATAAATGCCACCTAAAATGGCAAGTAGGAGGATCTTATTTTCATTTAATTGGTTATATGATTAATATACAGGAGTCACCTACTTAAGAAACACTCGACTTACAGATGACCCTGTACAAAACGGACCCTCCGGTTAATTGGTATTTGGTATTTTAGCCCCTGGCTACATAAAACAGCTATAAGTATATCAAAGGTGTCTGCAATAAGTATATTGTTAATCCTGTTTCTTATGACAATCCAACATTTTAAAATCCAATGTCCCAGAGACCTTAACCATTTTGGCTGGGGTAAAGTTATAAATATACAGTTCCAACTTACATACAAATCAACTTAAAAAACCTACAGAACCTATTGAGTATTGACTCGGGACTGCCTACATTGATGAACCTTTGCAATTTAAAAAAAAACACTTATACCTTAATTCATTTGGGCTAAACTTTTGGCAAGTTTGTTGCTATTTAGCAAATCTACAATGACTGAGCCATATCACTTAAGAAGGAGGGAAACCGTCTGTCTTTAGCGATCACGTGTTAGAGTGAATTTTCCAGGCTTCAGATGATTTGTACAGTATAAGTCTTCCATCGGTAATATTTTAAATATGAAGAAACTGGATGAGAGTCTGGGAACAGGGAATATTCAACAACCCCATTATCACCCTGCAAAAAATATATGTCATTATAACATTGCCAATCATTACTTCAAATTTCCATAGGATGCAAGAAGGCAATATGATAATTCAGTTTACTCATTGGGGGTATGTTCATCAGGACTTCTGTGGGGGGGCGGGGAGGGGGGGGGGGGGAGCTGGCGGTAGGGCATAGCATAGACATAAACACTGCGCAGGCCACCGCTGGATACATCAAGAAGCAGGAGCTTTTTGTGTATCAGGACTGTGCGGATCTCAGAAAGGCCATCAAACACCAGTTTGAAGATACCCTCTTTGAAGGATGCTACACAGAATCAGGGGCAATTTTAATTTCTTTTTCCCCCTATGGTTGTGGAGATTCAGTCCAGTATCTTGACCATTATGTCTGTTCTATCAAATAAGGAGAGCTGGGGCTGGAACTGGAGGCCTGCTTTGATAATCTCTATCATACTGTCCAATAGTGGCAAACAGTGTTTAATTTCTCACTGCTCATCTAAAGGCTGTGTTCATACATTGTATTAACACTCTACTAAAAATCCATTTACATATGTTTACACCATACTTACAAAAAAGCAATGTGACAAATGCGATGTGAATGGGATGAAATGCAATGGAAATGTGAGGCGTTGTAAACACAACACAATGAACACACATGTAAAGGAGCATAGATAAATCTCACTACTGTCTTCGTAGCTTCTTGACATACCCTTCCTGAAAACAGTATAGTGAAGATTAGCATAAAACACACCATCCAGCTCAGCCCCTCGCTCTCTCTGCTGACAGAACACAGATTACAATGGTCAGTACTGGGATTGATATCTCCGCAACCCATGGGATCTAGAAGAAAATTGAAATAGCCCGGAATCTGGTAGCAGCACCCTACATGATGGTATGATAAAACTCACATGTGTAAGGTGGTGGAAAGGTCCCTTTAAGGTTCTACCATATACCAAGCATAACAATTATGCAAATGAAGAGCAATTCATTATAGCATACTAGATTAATCAATAGGGGGATTTATATATTCTGATTTATCATAGAGGCAACAAATTAATAATGCGACTGTACACCACAATTTTGCTACAAGATGTGGTATCACAAAGAGAAAATATTTAGTAGACGTTTTTCCAAGACACTAAACATTGATGATCAATAGACAGAAGCGTCAGCCCAGGAGGTTACAGGTATCCAAACAAATGCTATTGTATAAAGTCATTATTTCTTCCCATCTGCTTTTCAGAGGAGGGCTTTCACACAAATGTGGATCATAGATCTTGAAAGCTGTGGGACACTGGCCAGTACATGTCTGAGACTCCGAAAAATGCAATGGAGAAGCAGTGGAGTTTATAGAATCTGGATAAACATCACACTATGTATTTATGATTATATTGAATATGTAGAAATAAATAAAGATGACAACTAATATCTACAAAAGTCAACATGCAGAAATCAATTGGCATTATAATAAACTACAAGTTTAAGCATGATAAACCAGGGACACTTACTCATTGATCAGGCACTGTGACCGGATAACAATTCTTATATATGTATCCATCTCCTTCTTCTAAATTAACTTTAATTGTGTGAGTCTGAAGGGCTCTGTTGGGGGTTACCAGAGCCCCTCGTGCTGTAGCTCACAGGGTGAGCAGAAAATGTCTCACCCAGGAGATGAGGATACTGAGGGGGTTAGTCATTATAAGAGGTTGAGAGGTAATGGTATGTGTCGGAGGTTGGAGATCTTGCACGTAGCAAAGCTGTGAGTCTGCCTGTAACAGAGGTATGTGTGTGCGATTGTAGCTGAACTATGTGTGTGCATGAATGTAGCAGAGCAGTTTGTAAGTGTGAACGTATAAGAGACATCGGTGTGTGCTTGTAGCAGAGCTTTTGCAGATCTATGTGTTACCACCAGGAATTGGTGTCCAATATAGTTTTCTTTTTTTTTTTATGTCCAAATCTGGAGTGAGTCTTAGGGTAAGATGAATCTTATAGTCTGAAAAATACAGTAATTTGTCATGCACAGAACTCATAGTGTATAGCACTAGACCTTGGGTCTCTGGGGGTGTATCTGCCTCCACAGTAATATCATAGGACGGTTTTCCATCAACCTTAAATTTTTCTGTTGTCCATAGCTTTCCCGTTTTCTCATCCAAATAAAATTGACCTGCAAAATAAAGTAAGCTGAGATCAGGAGTTACAACATTTTGTTCTGATAACTGGTAGGAATTCCATGGCCCGGACCATGATCAATAATGTCTTTGAACATACCCCTATAGCTTTTGTTTTTTCTAAATACAACATCACCCAAATTCCTGACAAATTAATTTCCCCTAAATTACAGAGATATCAGTTTTAGATGACTGAATTGTTTAGCTCATCATCCTCACCTCCTTCATTACCAGCCACAATTCTGTATGTGACATCTTTTCCAGAAGGTTTCTTAGCAGAAAATGTATAAACAGGTTCTTCTTTGGGATTATTTTCCTTAAGCACTGTGCTAAAAAAATAATGAAAAAGAAAAAATAATATGTTCAGAAGACTCTAGTTAAATACTCAAAAGAACAGTAAAAATAAGAGATACATAAATATATGTAAATATAAATATATAGTAAAATATACATTTAAATTAAAAATAATAATATAATATATTGCAGTCAAATACTTCGCAATCATAAATGTTATCAATCCCAGAGGTTGGGGCCAGTGCCAGCACTGTGCATATCTGGGCAAGTGCCGGGGGCCCAGAGCTGCTGGGGGGCCCACATAAGGCTGTACATAAGGGGTGTATTTATTGAATCCATAGGGTGTGAGGGGGCTTACGGTATATAAAATAAACATGAGGGCGGTGTATATAAAATAACCATGAGTGGGCTGTTTGGGATGATGTTTAGGGAATATTTTAGGGAACAGGAGACTGTTTTTGTTTCTGAATTTTTAATGCCTCCATGTGGCTTCACTGCAAAGGGGCCTACTGAGGCTCTGCCACCCAGGGGCCTACTGAAACCTGGAGCCGACCCTGCCAGAGGTAAAAAAAAATGCAGCACTTGAAGGTTAAAATCATTTTTATATACTGTGAAATCCAAAAGTACTAAGAAATCCTAATGGAGATAAATGATTTAGAAATCAGGTATATGTCATTTTCAAGCAGAGTATTCATATTGCAAATTTCTTTTTTCTTTCAGTTACTCATGGGAATCTCTTGATGGGTTTAAACATCGACTACATACATAAAAAATAAAGAAATTATAAAAGTTATTAAGGTTTGATGGAAAACCATCCTATGATATTACTGTGGAGACAGATACACCCCCAGAGACCCAATGTCTAGTGCTATACACTATGATTTACCCTATTTACACTATAGAATTTACCACTAATAACACAGAAAGAAGAAGACTGATGGAGGGGCAATAATGCAGCCGGGAATGAGGGAGGCTATTGGATATCTTTAGTTGACCACTGGTGACTAATTTGATTGCCCCAATGTATTGTTTTTTACACACTCATGGGAATCTCTTGATGGGTTTAAACATCGACTACATACATAAAAAATAAAGAAATTATAAAAGTTATTAAGGTTTGATGGAAAACCATCCTATGATATTACTGTGGAGACAGATACACCCCCAGAGACCCAAGGTCTAGTGCTATACACTATGATTTACCCTATTTACACTATAGAATTTACGACTAATAACACAGAAAGAAGAAGACTGATGGAGGGGCAATAATGCAGCCGGGAATGAGGGAGGCTATTGGATTTCTTTAGTTGGCCACTGGTGACTAATTTGATTGCCCCAATGTATTGTTTTTTACACACACCATGGTCAACTAAGAATATCCATAGCACTCCCTCATTCCGTGCATCTGCATTATTGCCCCTCCATCCAGTCTTCTTCTTTTTCTGTGTTTTATCGGTAAATTCTATAGTGTAAATGGGGTAAATCAATTAGTGTATAGCACTAGACATTGGGTCTCTGGGGGTGTATCTGTTCTCCACAGTAATATCATAGGATGGTTTTCCATCAAACCTTAATACTTTTATAATTTCTTTATTTTTTTATGTATGTGTTCCGTGTTTAACCCATCAAGAGATTCCCATGAGTAACTGAAGAAAAAGAAATTTGCAATATGAATACTCTGCTAAAATGACATATACTTTATTCTAAATCATTTATCTCCATTAGGATTTCTAGTACTTTTGGCTTCACAGTATATAAAAATGATTTTAACCTTCAAGTGCGCGCATTTTTTACCTTGCAGGGTCGGCTCCAGGTTCATAGGCCCCTGGGTGGCAGAGCCTCAGTAGGCCCCTTTGCATGAAGCCACATGGAGGCATTAAAATTCCAGAAACAAAAACAGTCTCCTCCTGTTCCCTAAAATATTCCCTCCTAAATCATCCAAACGCCCACTCATGGTTATTTATATCACCGCCCTCATGTTTATTTTATATACCCGTAAGCCCCCTCACACCCTATGGGTTCCAAAAATACACCCCTTATGTACAGCCTTATGTGGGCCCCCCAGCAGCTCTGGGGCCCCCGGCACTTGCCCAGATATGCCAGTGCGGCACTGCCCAACCTCTGGGATTGATAACATTTATGATTGCGAAGTATTTGACGCAATATATTATTTTTATTTTAATTTAAATGTAATTTGTTACTATATATTTTATTTACATATTTATGTATCTCTTATTTTTATCTGTTCTTGTTGAGTATTTAACTACTGAGTCTTCTGACATATTATTTTTTCTTTTTCATTATTTTTTTAGCACAGTGCTTAAGGAAATAATCCCAAAGAAGAACCTTTTATACATTTTCTGCTAAAACCTTCTGGAAAAGATGTCACATACTGAATTGTGGCTGGTAATGAAGGAGGTGAGGATGATGAGCTAAACAATTCAGTCATCTAATCTGATTATCTCTGTAGTTTTAGGGGGAAATTAATTTGGTCAGGAATTTGGGTGAGTTGTATTTAGAAAAAAACCAAAGCTATAGGGGTATGTTCAAAGACATTATTGAGTCATGGTCCGGGCCCATGGAATTCTACCAGTTATCAAACAAAATGTTAGTAACTCCTGATCTCAGCTTACTTATTATTTGTGCAGGTCAATTTTATTTGGATGAGAAAACGGGAAAAGCTATGGACAACAGAAAAATTTTAAGGTTGATGGAAAACCGTCCTATGATATTATAGGTGGAGGCAGATACACCCCCAGAGACCCAAGGTCTAGTGCTATACACTATGAGTTCTGTGCATGAAATTACGCTATTTTTCAACTATAAGATTTCATCTTACCCTAAAGACTCACTCCAGATTTGGACATAAAACAAAAAAAAAAACATATGGACCCACGGTCCTGGTGGTTAACACATAGATCTGCAAAAGCTGCGCTACAAGCACACACCGATGTCTCTTATACGTTCACACTTACAAACTGCTCTGCTACATTCATGCACACACATAGTTCAGCTACATCGCACACACATACCTCTGTTAGTGCAGACTCCAGCTTTGCTACGTGCAGATCTCCAACCTCCGACACATACCATTACCTCTCAACCTCTTATAATGACTAACCCCTCCGTATCCTCCTCACATCCACCATATTCTAACAACTACCCAATACATACACTACAGTTTACCCCCCCCCCACACACACACACACATCTCCCATGACTCCTTTTATAATATTTCCCACTAGCTCATTATCTCCTGTATATAAAAAGTTGATAAAAAACTATTACAATGCCAGATCTTGTATCTGTATGCAAGTGGATTTAGTTATGAATGAGTATGAATCAGACAGTAGATTTCCTTTCTTGATCTTTCAGAGAGTTGTGTCTGGCAGCTTCTGTGTATGTAAAGGTGCTCCTTCTTGTGGTATATATAGATATATACAGATGTTATCATGATTTGAATAACATTAGGATGTTTGGCACATAAGGGCATAAAAAAGTTTATTAAAAAGTATAAAAATCATTATTAGCCTGTGGTAAGGTGGTTCTTTTTTGTAGTGTAGACTTAGGAACTGTGACTACTGAAAACCATAAGGGTACACCTCTGATTTTGACCTTGTTGCAATATGTGTATGATCTGGTCAAAGCTAGTGATGAAAATTCAGGACAGTGCGGTGGGGGGGAGGGAGGGGAGCCAATGGGAGCCCAGCTCTGAAGTTCAATTCTAACACCAGCTCAAAGCCACAACATGACTTTTAGATACCATGTGCCATTTATTACCCTAGTGTTATGTGGCCCCCTTTTGCCCATTGAAGGGCCAGGTGTGAGATGTACAATTTATACCCTCATCAGTTACCATTTATTACACCTCCATTGGATTTTTATAAAACCTGTACAAAAATACTACTATCCCCACATCTTCCAATCCCATCTGATATATGGTGATGCCACGTTATCTGTTGATGATTGTGCAATAAAGAAGCTTTTGTTTTATACCCACAGGTCCACACTGCCTCCTAATATGGCTGAATTACATTAACTGTTCCAACTTCCAAGAGGGTCCAATGTTTAGGAAAAACTTTACTACCACCATTGTAAATAACCTTCCACCTGGATTTCCGGTCATTAAAGTCGGTATGAGGTCGCATGTTCCAAAACAAAAGGGGTTTTCAACACCATGAAATGTTTTGTACAGATTTATTTGAAAAAATTGATTACTATAAGTTCTACACCTAGTGTGCATTCCGTAAAATGTGGAACTTTGAATTTACATAGGTCCTATTGCCTCCCATGTACGTTTGAGTCGTAAAGTAATTTTTATTTGAATATGTCTCCCTATGATTTGTAAAGGCTATGGATATGATGGCGCTATATAAATAAAGATTATTATTATTTTTCACTAAACACCACACAAAATCTTAACATTATGAAGTCTTTTTTATGGACACTGCAAAAAAGGTCTTTGCACTTTCATACATAGATAAAACCGTTCTGTGGTCTCCAATGGTTCATAATAAGATCTTTTCTTTCTAACAATATATTATAAAATGCTGGGTGTTTATGTGTTAAGTCCTGCGATCGCCCTTCATTTGCATAGAGCTTCCTATCTAAGCTGACATGTCAGTGATCTTCTGTCCGCCGTTGCTAGCAAGACTGAATTCGTAGAGATTCTCAGAGAAATAATAGATTAGGAAGGCAGGTGCAGGATGATAGGTACAATGAACAAATCCAGATAGGGTATTTGGTAAAGCTCACGTTATTGTTATTTTGTTATGCAAAAAGTTTATGGTGTAAAAATCGGTGACCATTAAGATTATGAAAAAAAAAACATATATTTTGCATATATCCTTTTTATAACTATTTATTTTTTTAAGGCTACAGTAAAGGTTCAGATGCCACTGATCTTACAGCCTGAATGAATCAGCCAGGGAAGAGTTCATATTGACAACATACACAGACAGATTTCATTTCCCAGTTGCAGGAAAACACTGGAACTTTCGCTTCAAAGCAAAGGTTACAGCAGCAATGGACTTTTTGATGAAACCCACGGTTTCAGGTGTGGAGCCTTTGTCTTCATGACTTTTATTACTTAGGCCTCACTCACCACGGCCGCAATGAGGGACGTAATCCCCACTGGTGACTAATTTGATTGCCCCAATGTATTGTTTTTTACACACAGTGATGTCACAGTACAGACATTATAGGGGTGGGAAACTGAGCTATTGCCTAGAGTCACACAAGAAAGCCAGGATTAAATTCAAACTACTGGTACTATTTTAAAATTGAATTGCAGCATTATGGTATATGGAGACAATATTATGTGGGTTTTTGATATTGCATCATTTTAAGTGGGTAGTATATGGTTGTAGCGTATTTTGGCAATAAATAGTGATCTTATGTCCTATATAAATGCCACCTAAAATGGCAAGTAGGAGGATCTTATTTTCATTTTAATTGGTTATATGATTTAATGTACAGGAGGTCACCTACTTAAGAACACCCGACTTACAGATGACCCCTTGTTACAAACGGACCTCCGGTAATTGGTAATTTTCTGTATTTTAGCCCCTGGCTACAATAAACAGCTATAATACTTATCAAAGGTGTCTGCAATTAAGATTTATTGTTAATCCTGTTTCTTATGACAATCCAACATTTTTAAAATCCAATTGTCCCAGAGACCTATAACATTTTTGGCTGGGGTTACAGTTATAAAATATACAGTTCCAACTTACATACAAATTCAACTTAAGAACAAACCTACAGAACCTTTTGTGTACGTAACTCGGGGACTGCCTACATTTAGAATGACACCTTTGCAATTTTAAAAAAAACACTTCATACCTTAATTCATTTGGGCTAAATTCTGGCAATTTTTTGTTGCTATTTAGCAAATCTACAATGACTGAGGCCATATCACTTAATGAAGGAGAACCTCTGTCTTTAGCGATCACTGTTAGAGTGAATTTTCCAGGCTTCAGATGATTTGTAGCAGTAATAAGTCTTCCATCGGTAATATTTTTAAATATGAAGAAACTGGATGAGGAGTCTGGTAACAGGGAATATTCAACAACCCCATTATCACCCTGCAAAAAATATATGTTCATTTCATAACATTGCCAATTCATTACTTCATACCTTTCCAATAGGATGCAAGAAGGCAATATGATAATTCAGTTATACTCATTGGGGGTATGTATCAGGACTTCTGTGGGGAGGGGCGTGGAGGGGGGGGGGCAAGGCTGGCCAGGTAGAGCATAGCATAGACATAAACACTGCGCAGGCCACCGCTGGATACATCAAGAAGCAGGAGCCTTTTGGTGTATCAGGCTGTGCTGGATCCTCAGAAAGGCCATCAAACCCCCATTGTTTGAAGATACCCTTCTGTAAGGACTGCTACACAGACTCAGGGGCAATTTTAATTTTCTTTTACCCCCCTATGGTTGTGGAGATATCAGTCCCAGTATCTGACCATTATGTCTGTTCTATCAAATAGGAGGAGCTGGGTCTGGAGCTGGAGGCCTGCCTTATGATAATCTTCTATCATACTGTCCAATCAGTGGCAAACAGTGTCTAATTTCTCACTGCTCATCTACAGGCTGTGTTCATACATTGTATTAACACTCTACTAAAAATACATTTACATATGTTTACACCATACTTACAAAAATGCAATGTGACAAATTGCGATGTGAATGGGATGCAAATGCAATGGAAATGTGAGCGCGTTGTAAACACAAACACAAACACAATGTAAACACCCAATGCAACGGTGAGCATAGATAAATCACAGCTCACTACTGTTCTTCGTAGCTTCTTTGACATTACCTGCTCCTGATTAAACAGTATGAGTGAAGATTAGCATAAAACACACCTCCAGCTCAGCCCCAGCTCCTCCTCTCTGACAGAACACAGATTACAATGGTCAGATACTGGGATTGATATCTCCGCAACCATGGGATCTAGAAAGAAAAGTGCCCCTGAATCTGTGTAGCAGCCCCTACATGATGGTATGATAAACCTCACATGTGTAAGGTGGTGAAAGGTCCTCTTTAAGGTTCTACCATATACAAAGCATAACAATTATGCAAATGAAGAGCATATTTCATTATAGCATACTAGGTAATTCTCAATAGGGGGGATTTATATTCTGATTTATCATAGAGGCAACAAATTAATATAGCAGCTGTACACCACAATTTTGCTACAGAGATGTGTATAACAAAGAGAAAATATTTTAGTAGACTGTTTTTCCAAGACACTAAACATTGATGATCAATAGACAGAAGCGTCAGCCCAGGAGGTTACAGGTATCCAAACAAATACTATTGTATAAAGTCATTATTTCTTCCCATCTGCCTTTCAGAGGAGGGCATTTCCACCAAATGTGGATCATAGATCTATGAGCTGTGGTACTTGGCCAGTACATGTCTGAGACTCCCAGAAAAATGCAATGGAGAAGCAGTGGAGTCTTATAGAATCTGGATAAACATCACACTATGTATTTATGACTATATTGAATATGTAGAAACTAAATAAAGATGACAATAATATCTACAAAAGTCAACATGCCAGAAATCAATGGGCATTATATAATAAACATAAAAGTTTAAGCATGATAAACCAGGGACACTTACTCATTGATCCAGGCACTGTGACTGGGATAATATTCTTATATATTATATTCTTCCTTCTAAAATCAACTTTTAATTTGTGCTGAGTCTGAAGGGCTCTGTGGGGTTACCAGAGCCCCTCGGTGCTGTAGCTTCACAGGCTGAGCATGTCTCACCCACCCTCCTGCTTTCTCCCTCCTTCTTCTGCTTGTGTAATCTAGGGGAGGGGAGACCTGCTCTGGAACAGCCTCTGAAGCTACAGCACTGAGGGGCTCTGGAAACACTCCACTCATTAGCATAATTGTCAAAGTTTACTTTTGAAGGAAGGAGGCCATGGATAACAAATATAAGAAGATTATATTATGGTTTATAATGAGGGATTTTGATGGTAGATTTTCTATAAAAGGCAATTTCTGGTCGCAAAATGAGAGACTGATTCGGGAATATAAGTTTCTTAAGTTTTGTGCCACCCACTACCAAAGACTCAATTTTAAAAGGGAATCACGACTCACTACAACACTCCTGAGATAGTGGGGTCATCAGAGACCCTAGAGCAGTGATGGCAAACCTTTTAGAGACCGAGTGCCCAAACTACAACATAGACCCGCTTATTTATCCCAAAGTGCCAACACAGAAATTTCATTTATGATTTATACTCCCTTCTCTGTCACCGTTTTCATTGATACCAGCACCTGAGGACACCAATAAAGCAGAAAATAGTCCCAGGTAGAGCTGTCACTTTAAATTACCTCTGTGCACAGCAAGTCCTGGGCTGTCTGGGACTGCAGGAAGATACCTGGAGTCATCTCTGGTGATGGCCTGAGTGCCCACAGAAAGGGCTCTGAGTGCCGCCTCTGGCACCAGTGGCAAAGGTTAGCCATCACTGCCCTAGGGTCATTAAATTAGAGACAATAATGCACATATGGTAAACCACCGTATATAATCTCCATCGATAAGCGCGGTCACTTGTCACTTTTTGCTGTGAAATTCTAGTCAGCAACTTATAAAATCCACAGCATATAGATCTGCCATTTTATGCAATGGAAGACCCTGTTCTCTTGGATGTCTTGATACTTTGATATGGAATATGTTCCAAAATAAATGTGGAAATATTATTGTCTGAACCCATGTGAACCCCACAGAGCCCATAAAACACCTTTGCAATTTATTGTGAATGGGGACTATGAGCCAGACTTTATATCCTACTAAAATAACAAACCACAGAAATGTGGTGGAAAGAGTGGATGTGTAAAGTAGAAGGTTACCAGAAGATTGCTGTTTGGTACTGGCATCAGGCATTGACAATAATTTAAAGGAAATATATTTTTTATGCATTATGAAGCAAACATACCTTGAGAATTCTCTAGCTACACTGATGCAGGAACATATCTTGTTTAATCCCTGAACTGAATGGTTTTGCTGAAAAAACAATTATAAAATTATGATAATGAGGCTCTTTCACTCCTTTGGCTGCCCCGGTGCTCTCCTCTTACCCCAATTATGCACTGCTCCAGTCTTGTCCTGCCCAGTATAAGCCAAAATATGTAATCACTGTGTTGTTCCTGACAATAATTAATTGCTCCACCATCCCCTAGCTGCTGTGTATGAGTCATCCTGCTCAGGTTGATTATTCCTGTCTGGACAGTTCAGTAATAGGTTTATGTACTTTGTCATAGTTATTTGAGCAACACCACTCGGCTCAGGGATTAAACAAGATATGTGTCTGCATCAGTGTTGCTACAGCATTCTCAAGGTATGGTTGGTTCATAATGCATAAAACAGATTTACTTTAACTAAATAACATAAAGACTATAATAAAAAAAAAATCTAAATAACATGAGAAATCTACAAGGCAAACTATTCAAGAAACAATCTGGTGTAAACAGTGCCATATAAGTGGAGCCATAGAATACCTGGATACTTCCATAAACTGCTGCCAACAACTTATCTATTTTTTAAGGTACATGAAGCCATATCAAGTTCTAACACACACAGAGATATGTATATACCTCATCTCTGTCTGTTGCATTCACAGTTATCACAGGGGATCCAGCCGGACTGTTCACATCTAGTTTAGCAAAGTAAGTTTTCTGTGTAAATTGTGGAGCGTTATCATTTTCATCCAATATGTAGACAGTAAGATTAGTTCTAGTCTGAAAGACAGAAATCGATCATTAGGCAGTGAAATAAATTGTGGTGCACATATTTTGCAAATACAGGCGGTCCCCTACTTAAGGGCACCCGACTTACAGACAACCCATAGTTACAGACAGACCCCTGTGACCTCTGGGGAAGCTCTCTGGATGCTTTACTATATTCCCAGACTGCAATAATCAGCTGTAAGGTGTCTGTAATGAAGCTTTATTGATAATCCTTGGTCCCATTGGAGCAAAAAATGTTTAAACTCCAATTGTCACTGGGCCCAAAAACTTTTTTGTCTGGATCTACAATTATAAAGTATACAGTTTCGACTTACATACAAATTCAACTTAAGAACAAACCTCCAGACCCTATCTTGTACGTAACCCGGGGACTGCCTGTAATACAATTGGTTTTTTTCCATTCATAGAGCTTCATAATGACTTGTTTTCATGCAGTATCGGCCTATAGTTTCTATTGTCACATAGGACTTTGTTCACTTCTATTCAGTTATTTACATGTATGATGCAGGGATTCTGAAGATGACTCAGTCTTCATGCAGAGGTGGGGTTTGCTGCATATTGCATTAAAGGAAACCTACCACTTGAAGTGGTAGGTGTAAGAAGGACATACCGAGCACCAGCTCAGGGTGAGCTGGTGCCGGAGCTTATTTTTGTTAGTGTTTTAAAACACTTTTATAAACTTGTATAGCGAAGCTGCGTCGGCGCAGGGAGGTATGCGCTCGGCGTTTACCATGCGCGCAAACGTGCGCGCGGCTACATAGGAAGTGAAGGAGAGCCGCGCACACGGTAAGCTCCGAGCGCGTACCTCCCTGTGCCGAAGCAGCTTCGGCTATAAAGTTTAAAAAGTGTTTTAAAACACTAACAAAAATAAGCTCCGGCACCAGCTCACCCTGAGCTAGTGCTCGGTATGTCCTTCTTACACCTACCACTTCAAGTGGTAGGTTTCCTTTAACCCTGCCAATAGACGCCCCAATATTTGTTGCGATCGTCATTCCCCCAAACGTCATCAGCAGGAGGCAAACGGTAGCTATGACAGCCTTGGGTCTTGACTGTCTGGTTTCTACAGTTTTGTGACAATGAGCCAGTGTAATTAGTTCTGTTAAAAATCCATATACTACAGTATATGGTAGGTAGGATCAGACCATCTAGGGTTAATGTACCCTAGAGGGCCATAAAAAATAGTAAAAATTAAAAAAGTAAAAAAAAAAACATATACTTTTTCTTTAAGAACTTAAAAATTCAAATCACCCCCCTTTCCCTAGAACTGATATAAAACATAAAAAACTGTAAAAATCAAAAACACATTAGGTATTGTCATGTCCAAAAATGACCGATCTATCAAAATATAAAAACGGATATTCCCAGCAGTGAACCCCATAACGGAAAATAACATCCAAATGTCGCACAGTCCTCAAAATGGTAGCATCGAAAACATCAGCTCATTTAACAAAAAATGACACAGCTCTGTACACTAACGTATGAAAAAGTTATTAGTGTCAGAAGATGGTGACACACATTCGTTTAATTTTTGAAAATGTATTAAAAGGCAATAAAACCTGTATAAATTTGGTATCACCGTGATCGTACCGAACCAAAGAATAAAGCAGAGGTGTTATATGGAGCGATGAGTGAAAGTCTTAAAAACTGAGCCCACAAGAAAGTGAAGCAAAGGCAATTTTTTGCCGATTTTACTACATTTGGAATTTTTTCCAGCTTTCCAGTACACGGCATGGAATAACAATTAATGTCACTGAGAAGTAAAATTTGTTATGCAGCTCTGTAAGTTATGGTGGAGAATGAGAAATGAGCGAAAAAACCCTTTAAGGCATTTCCGCCCACAGAACTGCCGCTCACTGGATGTTTTTTCTTTTTCAGACCATTCTCTGTAAACCCTAGAGATAGTCTACATGCCTAAATGCACTGAGTTGCCGCCATGTGATTGGCTGCAGTGCGTTCCAGGGAACTTCAGCGCAGCAGCGCCACCTGGTGGACGTCGGAGGAACTACCTTTATAAATCCCGGCCGGACCCGAATCCACCGCAGAGAACGCGCCACTGGATCGCGAATGGACCGGGTAAGTAAATCTGCCCCTTAGGGTCCATAATACACATATTCTGGTCTTGTACAATTATTAAACAATTTTGTGGAAACATTTTCAGAACCCTGTGCAACTTAATAAAGGTTTCCAAGCCCCTGACATGGAATTAGCCCTCCTAGGACTTGGCATAGGAAAAGTCCCCCTAGATATTGAAAACTAAAACTATATTGAAAACTATATTCTCCAAGCAGCAAAACTACCGTACTCTTAGCTAGAGCTTGGAAAAAGTGTCAACCCCCAACAAGACCTACAAGAAATGTTAACCCAACATTTCCATCTGGAAACAACTCTTGCTCTAGAAACCAAACCTTTCGAGCTCATTGTGATATGTGGGATCAATGGTATAGAACCACAGATACATAATCCAAACCTCTACCAGATCCCTTCTCTATTTTTTGACTTTCTCTATTTTTTCCATTTTACTGCCCTTACTGACCTCATAATAGTATACATTTACTAAGAGTCTCCAAAATCTCTCTGACATCAGTTATTTATGTTAGGATGTTAATACTCTTTTATTTGGTGTTATATTGAAAAGATAATTTGTAAAGCTTTTAAATGGAAAATGGCTCTACCTCCTATCTCATTACATGCTTGTAAATCCTATATTTGACTCAATAAAGGAAAAAATGTATGTTTATATAGATTATTATGCATAAAAATAGACAACTTGGTAACTCATTCAGGAGGTCTCTAACAGCTGGCATTGAAGCCATTAGATCCTTCAATTGATGGAATAAATAGTCTAATAGAAATACAGACCTGGAATTCATGTGGTCCAGTTTCATAATCAAAGGGCACATTAGTAAAAAGCGTTCCATTTGTGGCATCTATAGTGAATGGGTGGGAGTGATTGCTCAGGATAGAATATGTGAGAATGCCGTTCCTGCCAAGATCCTCATCTTCAGCCTGTACCTGAGCTATGAAGGTAGGAACGGGCTGCTCCTACAAAACATAGGGAACATAGAAACAGTAATGAATAAAGCAAATAAAGGTGAAGGACAAAGGGAAAATAAAAAAAAATGTTACTCATCAATTAAACAAATTATCTTATTTTAGATTTTCAATTGAAGATTTGAGAAGATTTGAAATATATCCTATGACTACTTATGTATATTAACACCTGCACATAGAGATAGACATTGAGCAGTGGCATCACTTGAGTCTCAATGAAATCACTCGATCTGGTGCTTGTGGTCCCCACACCAGTGCCACCATCACAACAACCTCCAGGAATGGGTTTTATGTGAATGTCTTTATTTGCACAGCCGGTCCCCAACTTAAGAACACCCGACCTCTAGTTACAGACGGTCCTTTCTGCCCACTGTGACCTCTGGTGAAGCTAACTGGATGCTTCACTTTAGTCCCGGGCTGCAATGCTCAGCTTTAAGGTGTCTTTGATGAAGCTTTTTAGATAATCCTTGTTCCCATGACAGCACAAAATTGTGAAAATCCAATTGTCACATGGACAAAAAAACATTTTTGAATATAATTGCATACAAATTCAACTTAAAGGGATTTTCCGATTTCAGCGAATAAATGTTATTGCTTGTATAATGAAAAGTTATATAGTTTTCCAATATACTTTCTGTATCAATTCCTTACAAATTTCTAGATCTCTGCTTTCTGTCAGTATATAGAAAGCTTCATTGTTTATTTCCAGTGGACAGAAATATCCCCTTGGTCAAACAAGTGTACAGTTTGTTATATTGTAGTATATATTGAAAACATGTATAATTTTTCATCATGCATACAATTACATTAATTTGCCGAAATGAGAATACCCCTTTAAGAACAAACCTAAAGAACCTATCCTGTACGTAACCCAGGGACTGCCTGTATAGTATAAGCTACAATGAGCAGTATATGTACAGTTTATATCTGCTGTATACTAGTTCTATGGGCAATTTAATTATCTCACCTCTTTGACTCTGACATTTTGCAAAACCTTTGTAAAAACAGGAGCATATCGATTGCTATTGGTAACAGTCACATGTACAGTAGCTTCACTGTATATCCCAGATTGTTTGGGATCCATTGCTTTAACAGTAACATTCATAGGAAAGTCTTCCATATTTAAATGTTTCTTAGTTCTTATCACTCCAGACAGTGGATCCACAGTAAAATAGTCTATATTTTGAAAAAAAAAACACCAAAACGTTAACATGGGACTGGGAACATGGTAAGTGAGGGGGGATGTGGGTCGCAGTCTGGTATTATACTTTACCTTTTGTTAACACTGACCAATTATAATAATATCAGAAAAAAAAGCAAATCATGATATTTGTTAAGTATCTTAATAGGGGCGAACAAGACTCAGTGCCTAGGGCAGCGTAAATACGGCGCTGGTTGCCATAACAGAACGAACAAGGTTACCTTTATACTTTTCCTCTGTAATACTATAGATAGGTGATGAATTCAAATAAAATGCTTTAATCCGAATTAAATAAGAATGAGGAGCGGTCCAGGTGTTGAGCGATGCAGGCTCATAATAATCTGCTGAGAAAACTGGCACAAGAATGTGGCTTGACGATAGAACCACATAAACCTTCAGATAAAAAAAAGAAAATCTGAGCATTAAAAGCAATGTGTTACTAGCTTATGATGATAAACTATATATATCATTAAGAAAAAGATCTAGGGCTTTGTTCACACTGGCACCAAGACTCATTTAAAAATGCTGCTAAAATGCTGAGTCAGCAAAAAATTGTCATTTTTTTAAGAATGTTATTCAATGTTGTTCCGTCAAGGTTTCCATCATTTTTTTTGCAAGACTTACCTCAAAGGTGACGCAAAAAGAAGTTCTGTTGGAATGTCATAGAGCAAGTGTGAACAGAGCCTAGATAAGTTACAGTACCTTGATGGATGTTGATTGAGGAGGTGCCCCACTGTCAGTGCAAGTGACTGTAAAGACAAAGTATTCAGGGGAGCTGTGCATCGGAAGGTCTTTTGTTAAAAATACGTGGCCGGTGCCATTTGCTATTGAAAATAGATTTTCACGGTTATCACCTAAAAGAACAATTGACAGATATATCACTTTTACAGTCAACACATTATGTTACTATTGTAATCCGCAGCCCCCCAAAATAATATCTTGTGATGAGCACCTGACATAGAATAGTGGATTCCGTCATCCATGTTGTTGTTCCCTTTTTTTGCATTTATATCCAGAATCATACTTCCTGTTGCATATTCACCGTCCCATATGACTGTATGGTATACTGTGTGTTCCACCGCAGGTCCTTCTTCATTGACATCTTCTATATGAACTGTAAAATAAAGAAAAACAGTAAGAATCTGAGCTCAGATCTATTAAGAACTGAAGTAGTTCAACACATGATGTTCCATTGATAACTGTCCATCACTCCATTCAAGAAGCAAGTTAGATGTAGGTCAATAGAGCACCATTCTCACAATAGGTCCGGGTCTGTGGATATTTCCTAAATACCTAATCTTAAATTTAAAGCACATCTACCACCAGGATGAAGGAGGATTGTAAACCAAGCACACTGTCATACGGGTGTGTGGTCCCTCTGGCAGGAGCTGCTATTAGCTTCTTATTCCCTGGTTAAAAAAATGTATTATGCAAATAAACCTGAGGGGCACTGGGTTCCATAAGTTTTAATAGTGTCTGGAGCCCCTTAGGTTCATTTGCATAATTTTTAAAGCCTTGTATTCTTAAAAACAAGGGCATAAAAAATTTAAAGAAAACTGGATCCTGCCAGAGGGGGTACACAGTTATGTCAGTGTGCTTGGTTTACAATCCTTAATCCTGGTGGTAGATTTCCTTTAAGTGTATAAGTTATAAGAATAGATAACAGTCATCGTTGGCCTTTGCTGCTTGGAGTGTTGACTGCCTTAATTATCTGAGAAACTCCCTTACACTACTGAGGCAAAGCAAACAGCCGAGTAGAGAAGAGAGGGGGTGAGTGCTGTATAGGAATCAGAGACACTGGGGCTCATTTACTAAGGGTCGTGCTGCTCACTTCCATCGGACTTTGCACCTTTTTCAGGATTTCACGTCTTGGACAGGTATTTAACAGGTCTCTGCACTGGGATTGTGTTGCACACGATCCTTGCACGCGATCCTGGTTTCCAAATTGAAAAAAACTGAAGGTGGGATTTCTCAGGGTGTCTACTGAGGTAGCCCTAAAAATCACTAAGATATCTACTAGAGAAAGTACAACTCGTGATTTTAGGATACAATCATGTAAATAAACAAACACGATTGTATCTTAAAATCACGAGTTGTACTTTTTCTGGTTTCCAAATTGCCAAACAAATTGGGGGGGATTTAACTTTCAAATTGTGTCACAAGACCAAGCACTTACCTGCACCAGTAAAAAGATGGTGAACCCTATTGGGGAGGCGACACATGCAGGATATCAGGTGCACAATCTTAGTAAATTGCAGCACAGTGCATTTTAAGTAAACTACAGGTTGAATGTAAGTAAATGTGCCCAACTGTGTGCTCACAGCACCATAAACGGGTGTAATATACCTCAATACGGAGCCAGGATCATGGCTCCACGCGGGGGACTATTACCTCCTCATAGAGGTCTATTACACGTACCCAATACAGTTGTGTGAATGAGGCCTAAATCAGTAAATTATATGTACACAAAAATACTAAAAAAATAACACGCCCCTATTACATGCCCACAATACGGTTGTGTGCATGAGGCCTTAATCAGTTAATTATATGTATCCAAAAAGATAACAAAAAATATAATGAATCCCACAAGCGCTAGTCCTCATATAGCAACTTAAAAAAAAAAACCAAAAGAGAATATGACTTTTTGAATTCATCAATGAAAAAGTAACAATATGGGCTACTTGTTTAGGCTGGAAACATGGGTGGGGGGAATCACAAGTGGATTGTGCACCGAGAACCACTCAATCTAAGGCCGGCGTTGCATAATGTACATCTCAAGATACATATTTTGGTGTATAAATTATGTTAATAACTAAGGAAACAATTACCTATGATTGTGGCAGTACTTTGAGGATGATGGTTTTTTGGGCCATATGCAGTTGCTGTCAATACATATTCGGTCCTTGTCTCGAAATCTAAAGGCTTGAGGCTGGAGATACTACCAGACTCTTCTCCAATGTAAAACAAGTCTGAGCCATTAATTAAGGAATATAAAATAACAGCATCTGGTTCACGGTCCATATCCACTGCAGAAACATTTAATATCTATATAAAATAGCAATAGGGACATTTTAGTAAAATATTATTGATTATTAAACAATCACCAGCATCATGCTATTAGCACAAGTTACTATTACAGAAAAGGACTGGAATCTTTGTGAAAAGTAGAATAAATTATACCCTTAGTAAGGGAGTCTACCATCTCCCTAATCAACCTACAAGTAAAACCACATAAGCATTTCTCTTTTTCTGTAATCTTTCATAAGAGGTTTAAATTATTTTGCAGTCTAGATTCTTGGTGCATTAGGGGTGGAGTCATGTGTGCTGGAGCACTTGTTTTACTTATTTTTATGCCGCCCAGCACTTCCCACTGCTGCACCATTAAACAGTGATTTATTGGAACAAGCATTAGCAAAGATATGGAAGATACTCGGTGCTGTTACAGATTATAATAAAATATTGATTTGTTGGCAACAACATGTTACTGCTCTGCACATCAACAGTGTGATGAGAGCTCATGTCAAAAGGCAAAATTCGTGGTTACCAAAAGAGAAATATTTTTTTAGCACCTGTAGAAGTGCCAGGTATCCTTCATATCAACACTAGTGCTTTTTCCTATAATTTCAACTGTTCCATCACACAGTATATTGTTGGGCAGGTTCTGGGAGACAAGGCTGCGCTGAACAGAAGTTGAGACTTTGATATACTGTCCTATTAAAGAAAATCTACCATTTGCTTTTATGCATTATCAACCAAAAATACCTTGAGGATGCTGTAGCTACACTGATGCAAAAACATATCTTGTTTGATCCCTGAACTGAGTGGTTTTGCTGAAAAAACAATTATGATAAAATTTATAAACTTATGATAATGACACTTTGTTGCTCATGTGGCTGCCCCGGCTCTCTCCTCTTACCCTAATTTTGCACTGTTCCAGAGATTGATGTAATCACTGTGTTGTTCCTGACAGGCAGAAGTAATCAATCGCTGCACCATCCCCCAGCTGCTGCATGAGTCATCTAGCTCAAGTTGACAGTCCCGTCTGGATAGTTCAGGAAGCTCCAAGTGTAATGTGCTTATGTAGGGCAGCCAATCTGCAGCCAGCTTTCCCATGGTGCTAAATTTTATAATAGTTATTTGACCAAAACCACTCAGATCAGGGATTAAACAAGATATGTTTCTGCATCAATGTAGCTACAGCCTCCGCAAGGTATGTTTAGGTACATTTGAATCTTTTTATCTCTATCTCCTTCCTTTCCTTCTAGACCTGTCCACCGTATCCAAGTGATATCACTCCCCTCCCAGCTGCTTTCTCTTTAAACAATGATTGACATCCCCACCAGAAAAAGAGCGTAGGGACAGTAGTTGCTCTTTCATTAAGTTAATATACACTGGGGAAACTGACAGTATTTGACTTATAAGAAATATTTATAATGTATGGATATAGTGTACAATTACCAGATGAGGAGGTTCATTCTCTTTTATTGTAACATTGTACAGATTCTTTTTGAAGATGGGACTGTTATCATCCACATCTAGAACAGTAACATGAATCATGGCTGTAGAAGACAGTGGTGGGATTCCGGAATCATGAGCCTACAAAAATAAACAGTGTAATATTAGATCTGATGTAGCTACTGAAGGTTAGTGTATCTCATTTATAGGTCATCGATTACATAAAATTGGAAAACCAGCTGATGCTATAGCAAAAAACTCTTCCAATCTGTTCTAAAGGTCAGGACTGGTAGAGTTTGTTTCCATATCCACTAGGAGGCCGGGGCCGGAATACAGGCACACAAATGACGGGGAATTTTAAGACTGGAGCTTTAAACGACAGTCTTTAATGAATTCCCCCCATTGTTTTGCCTTTTGACATTAATAGTAATGACACACAACAAAGACACATTAATAACAATGTCACACGTTGCTACAGAAAATGCATATGCAAGTGATGATGCGTTTTTTCCGATGTGTTTCATGACGTGATGAAGTTGAAGCTAAATGAATCATTGGAGAGATTATATAGAGGACAGGTCGTACTCCTAATCCTGACAAACAGCTTCTGGTTTTAAAAACATAAGAAAACCCGAATGTGTTCCATATCCTATTTATGATTTGGAGGGCCCTACAAGCATTTTGAATAAATTAAAAGGTTATTTTTTTTCTTCAACAAAACCATGTATGCAGTCTAATCTAATATTTTATTTTAGCGGTGTTTATGTCCCAATTATTAATTCAAAAACTGCCTGCATAAAAGGACATTTAAAAATCAATTTTATTAAGTATTTGTTTAAAATTAGGGTACACGAGCTTATTGGACTGTAATAGAGCTCAGAAGCAGGCTGGGCAATGTTCACTCCAGACTTTTTGGATACCAAGTGTCCAATATTGGGAAGATATTGTTAGACTGTTTTGTGTCCTCGTCTATCCCTTCAGTTGTGCGCACTAGGTACCGATTAAAATGCTTTTTAACTGGAAGTGTAACTACCCAATAGTTCCCAAAAGCGGGCTTGCCCCTCTCGGTCAAGGTGTGAACAAGCGCCTAAAGTATCACCACTTTGTCAGGTGTATGTGTTGCCACTTTGTCAGATGAAACCTGACGCGTTTCCCCGCTGGGAATTATACCAGCGGTTTATCAAAGGTCCTGGGTTGACAGTAGCGAAGTGTATGCGCCTTAAGGTATAGGGTGCTATGATGACAAGCACTCTCACCAGTTTCAGCGCTGACACTACTACAAATCAGTGGTAAAACAGAGCGTTATAATTGCTCATGAGTTTTGTGTTGCCTGTCATCTTATTCCACAGCTAGCTAGCTGACTAATAATGAGTTTTGTAGTCACTGCTGTATAAGGCGGATCCTGTGAGTCCACAGCCTCCACCAGGATATCATAAGTGTCTTGTATTTCTCGATCTAATGTAATTCTGGTAATAATTGTACCTTTATCTGTAATAGAGAACACTGTAGAATATGTTTGAATAAAATACATTACTGACACATGTGGACCAACAGTGACTTCCAGAGAACCGACATGGCTGCCTTCTGGCAATCCTTCAGGGAGGCTGAAGCTGAAGTTGGAATTTGCAAATTCTGTTGGAACTTCTGAAACTTTGATTATTACAGTTGCTAAAATGAAGGGAAAAAGACAATGTAATGAATATTTAGTTTTGTACGTATTCAGGTTAAAACATTGTTAATTTTTACCACTTTCTTGATTATCCTTTTATTGTTTATAGAGATTCTATCGCATGCATGCCGGCGTCGATGCACCACAATCCGATCGCGTGCGCCAAAAACCTGTGGCAATTCGGCACAAAACAGTAATATTCGGGAAACCCGACGGAAAAAAGCGATTCGGGCCCTTAGTAAATGACCCCCTGGGCACCTGTGCCATGCTGTCAGTGAGGGCAGTGTAGTGCACCCCAGGGTCACTGGCAGCATGGCACAGTGACAGGAGCACTGGACCAGGGGCAGTATACATGTGGCCACAGACATGTGTCATACAGGGCAGTTTGGGACACTAAACAATAAGCACCTACAGTTGTTCAGTGTCCCAAAGCTGCCTGCCTGCTGCCTGTGTAATACACACAGAGCAGCTCCTGCCCTCCTGCTGCACTTCTGTACTCACTGTGCACCGGCTGCGTGCTCCGGCAGTTCTCTCTCTTCTCCTCATGTTCCCGGGCTGAAGGGGGAGGGGGAGGGGGTGGAGGGGCGGGCACAGACCTGCTGCTGTGTCTCTAGGCAGCATTAATGAGCACAGAGCAGGTCTGATGCAGCCGTCAGTGAAAGAGATCACTGGAGCTCTCGGCGATCGGCAGCTTTTCCTGCCTGCCGGGAGTTCTAATGATTTATATATGGACAGCAGGGGAGATGGTCCGCGTGCCCACAGAGAGGGCTCGGCGTGCCCTCTCTGGCACGCGTGCCATAGGTTCGCCACCACTGACATAGTCCATAGATAGTTTGCATTTTTTAATTTTGCATAGTTTAATTTTTTTTGGGGGGGAAATGGTTGCAATAAGATTTTACCATTTATTTCAAATAAAAATAAAAATAATAAGATCATTCTTCTTACCGTAGTCACTGCTGTATAAGGCGGATCCTGTGAGTCCACAGCCTCCACCAGGATATCATAAGTGTCTTGTATCTCTCGATCTAATGTAATTCTGGTAATAATTGTACCTTTATCTGTAATGGAGAACACTGTAGAATATGTTTGAATAGAATACATTACTGACACATGTGGACCAACAGTGACTTCCAGAGAACCGACATCGCTGCCTTCTGGCATTCCTTCAGGGAGGCTGAAGCTGAAGTTGGAATTTACAAATTCTGTTGGAACTTCTGAAACTTTGATTATTACAGTTGCTAAAATGAAGTACAAAAGACAATGTTATGAATATTTATTTTTGTACATATTCAGGTTAAAACATTGTTCATGTTTACCACTTTCATGATTATCCTTTTATTCAGGGGTGTAACTACAGCGGTAGCTGCCATAGCAGCCGCTATGGGGCCCACAGTGTCAGGGGGCCCTGTCATCCGACCTGACACAATAAAGAATGGAGGATATGTACCATTATATTTATATTGTACTGCACATGTCCAGCATAATATGTATATAACATATACTGTGATGTATAAATGCAGAATCTGTGATGTGTATATGGTGTCTGTATACACTGTATGTGATTATGTTGCATATGGCACTGTATGTATGTGTATATGCACATGAGTGTATTTATATGTGTGAGTATACTAACATGTATATTTTTTTTAATTGGGAAGGGGGGCCCCTTGCAGTAGCCTGCTAGGGGGCCCTGTCTCTCCTAGTTACGCCACTGCTTTTATTGTTTATAGAGATATAAAACTTTAAAAAGGTGTAATCTCTAGTAAGTATATTGCTTTCTTTTTAGACATTTTATGTTAAAACTGAATTCCCATAAAGACTTATTAAGCGACACATTAAGCTATTGTAGAACTCCAGTACCAAGCACAATTTTTTAAAGGGAACCTGTCAACAGGAAGGTAATTTTTATGACAGGTTCATAACCTCTGGTATGTTGATTTAAAAAATGCCATTGTGCATTGTGCTTTTTAATCATTTCTTTAATATTACCTGCTCACTACCAGCAGTGTGCGCCCCCGCGAAAGGGAGAGGCAGTTCAAATGACATGAGCCATCTTTTCCACAATGCCTCCCTCATCCTCCCTCATTGTCCTCCCCCTCGCTCAGCCTCTCCCCTACTACCATTCCCCATTTACATCAGCTCACACCGGCAAGCAATTATTCAAATTCCCATCCCCAGGACTCACCGCCCACTGCTGGCAGGGAGCCACATAATGGGCCACATTTATCACTTTTGTGCGCCTAAGTGTAGTAGTTGCGCCTAAATTCTGGCGCACTGTTTTGCCAGAATTATCACAAGCTACAACCATCTGTGATAAGTATATTTTCTGCCTCTTGTTAATCACTTTAACACAGTTTAGGCGCAATGTTAGATTCGGGCACTTACATGTCATCCTGCTACAAGCTCCTCTCTGCTTCTCCCACAGCCCAGAATGGAGATAACACTCACAGCAGCACCCAGGTGTGTGACACCCTGCACCCAGTGACCTCTGCACCCAGGGGCTTCTCCTGGAGGGGATCCCCCAGTGCTGGTCTCCTGCTGCACCCCTGTAATTCTGCACAATATCCCCCTCAGACACTGTGCAGAATTACATGGGGGACACTTGTTTGTAGTATCTGCAAACTTCTGCAAGCTTCTCCTCTCTCTTGCTGTGAGCTCAGGAGTTTTGCAGAATATTTTGTAAATAGAAGGTGATGAACTGTAAATAGAGTCTGCAGCTCCTGTCTGCAATGTATCTAATGTATCTATTAGATGTACCAGTGTCTGGCTGAGCTTTGCTGCTAGAAATGAGCTGTTCTGCAAAGGGGCTCAGTGCTTTCTTGTCAGATAACGCCACCTTCGGGCTGGAGTGTTTTTGCGCCCGTTTTTGCGCCTAAATGCAAAAGTCGCACGTGATGAATATCATTAGGCGCAGCAAAACATCTGGAATTGAACGATAGATAAGGGAAAGGTGGTTATTTTAGCTGCGCGGCTAATTTGACGGTTAATCGCAAAAATGGCGCAAAAACGGTGCGCCTAAACGAAAAGGCGCAAAAACCACAGAAAAAACAAGTGATAAATGTGGCCCAATGTATTTTCGTTACATGTTGTACTTCACATTAATATTACATTTTGGTTGAGATATATATAAGTTGGGAGGCATGATGTAGACCTATATACAAGCTACTCAGAATTATTTTGTACAAATGCGCTACATCTAAAACAAAACATTACATTTATTACATTTTGGTAAACACTGGGAATAACTTACCAGCAGATGATAATGCTGATGAGCCATGATCAGTGGCAACAACGGGTATTACAATATCAGTCCCCATATTAACAGAGAATACATCACTTGTCAAGTAGATGTCTCCATTTTCTTCATTAATGATAAATCCACTATGAGGCTTCCCAAACCTGAAAGGATTTTTACAGCTTCACTTACATGTAAACTATAAGTACATGTAGGGTATGGATGCAAAAAGTTACCCAAACCTCAAAATAATTCAGATTCTATACGAGTTGTGTTACCTATAAGATATCAGTGCATTGTCCCCGACATCCAGGTCCGTAGCTGATACTGATAGAATTGTATCTCCAGCTTTTACTTTATTTAAGATCAGATCCGTAGAGTATTCTTCTTTTGTAAAAGTTGGGGTATTATCATTAACGTCTTGTATGTCAATCACTGCCTCTGCAAAGCTCTATGGATGAAGAAACATTTCATCACAGGCACATATTATAATAAAACAACCTAAAATTCCTAGTGACTACATATACAGGGGACATTTTGGATATTGAGACAATTTTAATTAAATAATTAAAACATTTTTTACTCAATTTTATGTAATAAAAATGCAGCATTTTCACTCCTGGTCTAAACGGAAGCATCCTACTATTGGGTGAAACAGCTCAATAGCTTATTTTAATTCTTATTTGTATCCTTAGACTAGATAAAGGTTTTCACTATACTTTAATTGAGGTTTGTGACCAGGTATGTCATTTTTAGCTGGGGACAGCTAAAAAAAGAATAGGTTAACAAAAACATATTTTAAATGTATATATGTATCTATTGCTCTATCTATCCATCTATCTCTCTATATGTATATCTCTATATAACTCTTTGTGTCTCTGACTGACTGTCTCTGTGTATCGCTATTTATCTTACCTCACACATAAGTGTCTTATGCTCATTGCCTATAGTAAACAATCAAAGCTCAGAGCTCATATTAATGACCTGTGGCAGAAATCACGGCTCAGCTTCCAACTGCCACAGCAGCAATGGCTTCTGTATGTGGTGGTTAATAAGTGTATTTTGGAAAGTGCATGGTGAACATTTTAGCTCATAACCTAGTCTACCACGTTCCCTGAGGCAAAATTTGGCGATTGTATACATCACTGTGCAGATTCCATAAGCGGACATACATACACACACATACATACACTTAGCTTTATATTTTAAATATCTGATATCTAATATTTAAAGCTGAGTGAATGTATGTGTGTGTTGTAAGGGATTAGGTCCGGGATCGTCTTCTCCTGGGCACAATTTAACAGCACACAAGTAAGTTCACTGTCCACACTGTGTGACTTGGGTATAACTGACCTCAGCCAGTTTTATTCGCCAGTAAAACAAAATAAACAAAACAGGAAAAATAAAGCCTAAGCCTCTCCAACACTAACTATACATAGAGGTTCCCTACTTCACCAGGTGCTGGCCTACTGCCAGGCACCCCAAAAACGTACAGTATCAGTTCAATGCTACAGCTGCACAGGCCCTTGACATAGTAGGGGTCATTTACTAAGGGCCCGATTCGTGTTTTCCCGACGTGTTACCCGAATATTTCCGATTTGTGCCGATTTACCCTGTATTGCCCCGGGATTTTGGCGCACACCATCGGATTGTGGATGGATCGCGAATGGCTCGGGTAAGTAAATCAGCCCCAGTGTGTCTTTTCCCACTCTGGGAAGTCTGCACCAGGTAGCTATGCAGCTGGATGCAAATTAATCCTCATTAGTGGCAAAACATCCAGCTTTCCAACATCCATCCAGCAACATGTTCATTCCATACCCAAAATCTACTTTAGTGGCAGCTACCCTGCCACAGTGTGTACACTAGGTTTTGAGCCGAGACAACGAGAGACAGTCACAGTCAGTCGTAGGAAGAGACAGCCAGAGACAGTGACAGTCATAGACAGTCAGAGAGAGAGAGATAGATTAAATATTTTTTGCCAACCCATTCTATTTAGTTATTTCTAAGAGCGGTTATTTACTTTCCCGGGCAATACCAGGAGCCACAGCTAGTAAGTTCAATAAAATTATACTTTTTTCTGTTTTGTCATGGAATAGCATGATGATAGTAATCCTTGTCTTACCTTTCTTGGTGGATTTCCTTTATCAGCTGCAACTAAAAATAGTACATATTTGTCCTTAACTTCTCTGTCCAGTGGACCTTGAACAAAGATCTTCCCATTCTTAAAAAGACATAAAATAATAGGATAAAATCAAATTAGGCAAAAATGCATTATTTTGTTTCATTAGTGAAACTAAACTGCTACCTTACACTGACATAAGGATTACTTTTTACATAGTGACTGATCAATCATGATATCATTCAACTAGTGTCTGCAGATATAGCCAAATAACAGGACAAGACTGTTAAAGGGGTATTCCAGCAATAATCATAATTATTGTTAAAATGGGCCATTAAAATATAAGCTAATGTGTAATCAGTCTTTATTTACAATGTTGCTCCCCTTAGCAGAAAAATGTTGTGGACATAAACTACAATGAAGAATTAAAATGCTGCTGGCCCTT